>JAODAL010033309.1:0-45733 GCA_025379985.1 Phyllomedusa bahiana | reverse complement strand
CTTTTTCCCAGTCCTTTTTGGGGCTTTACATGTCCAACAAAAGATGGTTGCAGACAGATGCAGTACTGTAAGGAAGGACCTTCTGCAGAATCCATAGGTTTCCATGTCAAAGGGACGGTTAATGCTGTTGTCGCGCTGAACAGTCAATACGCAAGGTGGCGGTTATCGGCGTCTCCTAGTGCGATTCTGGGAAGCAAAAGCAGCCATTTTAATGGGAATTTTATGTGGGTCTTGTGAGTAGAAGACCAGTCAGCTAAAAAAAAAAAAAAAAAAAAATTTCAACCTGTCTTTGTTTAAGGTGCACTGAAAAGCAATAAGCCGGTCGGTCCGTGGCCAGTCCTGGGGAGGTCCAAGTGTTGGGAAAACCTTTGGCCTTATGGAATTGGACTCTAAGTTCTCAGAGCCTGCCATTTCAGATGCAATCACTTTCGGACATGTTTTTGCAGACAGTCCTTAATGCTGAAACACAGAATGGGGTAATTCAAGAGGCCTTTCTTTAAAAAATAAATAAATAAATAAAGAAGTAAAAAAAAAATATATAAAAAATAGACTTTTGTGACCCGCTAATTTTTTTTTTTTTATTACTTTTTTTTTTTTAAATATATTTCCTCCAAGGTCACTTTTCCGTGTCATAAAGCTGGCTTCCTTTTAATGGTTGAAGGTCACAGATAATAGTGGTTTGCGTTTCATGGAAAATAGCTACACATGTCCTTTCCCCCGCTTTATTTTCCTCTCTTCCCTACTTTTTTTATTTAATTTTTTTTTTTTTTGCTTTTTATTTTTTCTCCTCAGCACGTGGTTATCTCCACCATTTCTTCTGCACAAAGATGTCTTCTGTTCATCTTGAACGTTTTTAAAAAAGAAAATGACAAAAAAATGCAGAATTTTATGTGACTGCTTATTTTTTGCCTCACAATTATGCTGTGAATTTTACAAAAAAAAAAATTATTTTCTTTCTTTTTCTTTTTTTTTGATAATTTATTGTACCAAAGCTGTTTTTATAGCACATAGATGTCTGTAACCAATAATGTAGCAGTATCGCACTTTGACACAAGGTGTACATTAGAGCGGTTTTTTTTTAACATTCAGTTGATAATTATGGCTGTATTATAGCTTCAACAAAACTGGAACTGTTGTCAAGACTATTAGCTAAAAAAAATTTTTTTTTTGCAGTAACTTCTGTACCGAACATTGAATGATCCTTGTCTTTTAGTGTCTCTCACAATATTCTCAATATTCAGGCTGTCGGAGGTATAAAGCGATATTCATGAGTATTAAAAGTTTTCTATCGTTTTTAAAGGTTTTAAGGGAATTGTTTTGGCTTCCAATTTTTTTTTTTAAGAAAAAAAATAAATTAAAGAATGTTACATAGAGACCAGAGTATAAGTTTACAGAAGCTGCATGTCTCCTGAGATCAAGGTTTATGGGAGTTGAATTTTTTATATTATGTGAATCTTAAATTGCATACAACTTTTAAAATCCATTTTAATTCTGAGAGCATAGGCCTAGGATAGGGGCGTTAAATGCTACTGTTATTTAGGACATAAGCTAAGATTTGGGTTATCTGCGATCTCTGTCCAGTACCTCGCAATGTGAGGGTATGTTTAGGCGATGGATTTTGACACGGATTCCTCATAAGGCTATGTTCACACAGCTTATTTTGGGACAGATTTCGTAATGCGCGAAATACGGCTGAAATCCGTCCCAGTCGTTACGGTAATCCACAGTTCTCATAGAAAACTATGGATTCAGTCTCCCTCTCCATATTTCGCGAGCGGGGAGAAAGTGACATGTCAATTGTCACGGCAGGATACGCGCCGTGGATAATGAATGTCTATGGGGCCGGCGAGCTGCTGGCCCCCATGCTCCAGAGCACGCGGCGTAATTGCGGGCGAAATCCTTTACGCCGTGGATAAGCCGTGTGAACATAGCCTAAGAATCTGTGGCAAAATCCTATTCAACTTTGCACCCTTTTTTGGCCTGAATGGAAAATCTGGGCCATAATTCACGTCACTACTTTGATTTGGAATCTGACCAAATTCCGTGTCTGGTAGCTGAGATGTGAATTGGATCCAGTTCACATCTCAAGTGTAGGTTTCATTCTGAGTGGAAGTAGGTTGATGTATCCAGCACTCGGCAAAAAAGTTCTTTTAAAAAGCAAAAACTTTGATTGTCCCTATTTTTTTTAAAAAAAAACTTAAAAAGTGATTTACAACAAAACGCACATTAACGCGTTTCGGATCTGGAGATGAACCCTTGCTCAAAAGGTTTCCTTATGAGCCTCCATTGCAGAGGTGAGATTAGAGCACGACAGACACCAGCGGCTCTAACCGGACCCTGTAGAGCATAGGTGTCACACTGTGGCCCTCCAGCTGTTGGGAAACTACAACTCCCATCATGCATTTGTATAATCTATAACAGCAGGCATGATGGGAGTTGTAGTTTCCCAACAGCTGGAGGGCCGCAGTTTGACACCCTTGCTGTAGAGTATAATAGGGTCCTTCAGGTTTCCGTCGTGATGTACGTCGGTTTTCTGTCATTTAAATGGAATCTGTGACAGAGGCTCCAAACAGAACCTGTGACGCCAATGTAAACCTGACCTTTAGGCTATGTTCATACGGCGTAATTTCGGCGCGTATTTGCGATCTAATACGAGCGAGATGCGGGCCGAAATTACGGTAATCCATAGTTCTCATAGAGAACTATGGATTGCACCTCCACTCCCCGCTCGTACAATACAATCATATTGTAGGCACGGGGAGAGAAGTGACATGTCAATTACTTGCGGCGAATACGCGTCACGAGTAATGAATGTCTATGGGGCTGGCATGTCCCCGGTGAAATTAGCTGCTACAAAGTATATCGCCTTGGATTTCTGCCATGCATTCCCCATTTAATTTTTGCAGAAAATCTAAAATACCCTTATTCGCCTCCCCTTTGGATATGGCACAAACATTGCCACTGCTCTGGGCAAACCATTTATATCATTTGTATTGCATCAGTCAAATACAAATTCCCAAAAATTCTTTTAGAAATGTTTTTATGACGACGTGTCTAGGGGTTTTGGCTGTGTTCACACATAATGGAAAAAAAATGCAGATTTTTAAAGTGAATTAATGCACGGAAAGTCTGCAGCAGATTACAGTTCCAGACTTGTGGATAAGATTTTATACAACTTGGCCACGGGCTGTTAGTTTCCCTACACACACTTTTTTTTTTTCTTTAGGCTATGTTCACACGGCGTATTGGGGCACGTATAGTACCCGGTGCAATACACGGGGTGTTTTGGAAGCACACGCTGATCAGCACATAATTCCAAAGCACCGGGGGGCTGGTGCCCAGCCGGCCCCATTCACATGCATTGTAATCGCCGCTAACAATTGACATGTGGATTTTCTCCCTGGGCGTGCAATACAATCGTATTGTACACACAGGGGGACGACGCGTAATCCATAGCTCTCTATGAGATCTACTATGAATTGCTGTACTTGCGACACGCATTTCGCCGCGTATAAAGCGCAATATGTGGCAAAATAAGCCGTGTGAACATAGCCTTAGGCTGAAATCGCACATTGCAGTAGTGTTGCGCTCTGATCACGTATTTGATACGATTTACAAACTGCACGTTATAGAGCGGTAGGAGCTGAGTGGATTGACATAGTGGGGGAAAAAATTAGTGTGTGAACAGATCTCTAGACGGCTGTGTTTTTGGAATGTTATTTTATTCTGATTTTTATAAAATTTACTGTGATTTAAATAACAAAAAAATCAATTCCGGGCACCATTGAGCTATTGGCACTGGCATACAGGCTGCAATGTGGTTTTTTTTTCTTACTATACTATGGCCGTGATGGATTCTGCTTACAACTGCTTTTCATATTGCTTGGTTTTAATGTTCATCCTAAGGCGGAAAAAAAAAAATTCAAATACACAGTAAAAATCTGTCAGCGATTTTTGGGATATAAAATTTATTTGAAAAGCTGTACAGTAATTCTTGTTATAAGGAGGCAGACCCCTGTACAATAGTCTGTTCTCGTACGACAGAAGGGAGGGTTTATAATAATTTTAGATCTTTCGGTTGCCAATTCAAAAGATTGAGCTCATTTTAGATTTTTTTTGCCCACCATCTAATACAATACAATGTCTGCCAGTCTTTGGTGGTAATTTTATCTCCCCTTTCACCCGCCTGCTGGCATTACCCACACTGAAGGGAACCACTGATCCCATCTCCCTCCATAGAAAGTGTTTCCAGTCATGCATGTAAAGGGAGAGGGGGGTCAGACTAATATATACATCCATATATCCAACCGGTTCTGAAAATGGATATAGCTGGCAACAGTCAAATAGAATATATATATATATATATAGTGTGTATGTATATATGTGTGTGTTTGTGTATATATTTATAATAGATATATAAATATGTGTGTACACATATATATACAGACATATATATTCACACGTACATATATTTTTATATAAAATTTATATATATATATATATTTTAATAAAATATTATTATAAATTACTGCACACATAAACATACATACACATGCACACATATATACATACATACACATGCACACATATATACATACACACATACACATGCACACATATATACATACACACATACACATGCACACATATATACATACACACACACACATGCACACATATATACACACACACATGCACACATATATACATACACACACACAAGCACACAAATATACACACACATATACACACGCACACATATACACGTGTCCATAGAGATGTGTTTCATATATAACTTGAGGGTGTGGGGTGTGTATGTATATATATATATATATATATATATATATATATATATATATATATAATATACACATACATACTGTTGCCAGGTATATCCATTTTCAAAACTGGTTGGCCTTTTGAGCAGTATATAAAAATCTAGTCTTTTCCATATGGTCTCCAAGAGATCTAGAGGTTACTGCTCTGGATCCTCACTGGCGATGGCTGCTGGCGTTTCCCCCTTGTAGGAGAACAAAATATTTTGTGAAGAGATCCGTACCCTTTGAAAAAAATGTATGTGCCCCCAAATTGGAAAGCCAATTGCTCCGAGATCACGATACAGTCCAGTTTTGTCTGCTTTTCTACACAGTTTGGTTACAGGACGTCTGTGCATTGTAAAGAAACAGCATGGGAAAAATAAAAAATTAAAAAAAAATAAATAAAAAAAGGTACCTATACCTGTGTTCAGATTGTACGATCTAGTCCGGACTTGCTGTGTATATTGTAACGTTAAATTACAAACGAAATCGCCCTTTGTATTATAGTCATGCAGTCTTATGTATGATAAACAGTTGAATTATTTCTGCTCAGACTCTTTACTTTTTGCTTTTTTTTTTCCTTTTAATTTATGAAAAATAGAGAATTTGAAATTTGCAGTTTTCTATGCAGTTCATTCTTTTCTGCCAGATTTTGTAGACTGTATATGTAGCGACGCTCTTACGAAATGTCAAAGGGGCATGATGAATTTTTTTTTTATTTTTGTTTTTCCCCTTTCCGAAAAATGTTGTTTAATTTTTCACGAATGGAGAAAATGTTTGGGTTTCACCACTTTTTAAAGGGAATTTGTCATCAAAAAATGGCATTTTTTTAAGTCCCTTTTTTAGTTAAAAATTTTTTTGGGAAATTTTTGGTAGTTTTTTTTTTTTTTACAATTTTTCATATCACTTTCAATATTTTTTAATTCTTACATCTTGCAGTTTTCGCTTTGGCCACTAGGCTTTGTTTGCACTGCTTTAACAGCAATCAGAGATGCTTTACAGTCGCTTCATGCCTAGGAGTTTAAAGGGGACTGACTCGCCCCATTTTTCTATGGGAGTTTTCTAGTCCTGCTCTGTGACCCGGGAAAAAAAGTCACTGTGCAGGGGGTGAAAGGGTGAACTGTGACTATTCTTTTTTTTGGTGGATCCTGTTTTTATTCACACTGGTGTCTCCCTTTTAGTTTTTCAATGAGCAAATGACCCCCAACAAATTAAGTATGGCTTTTAAAGTAGTCAAAAGTTTATTGATTCTTTAAAAGCAGCAAAAATAGGTTTAAAAACCCCAAAAAAAAAGTGCAAAGGCCATGCTCCCAGTTGCGCATTTCAGATTATTTTTGATCATTTGACCCTTTTGGGGTGATAATGAGCAGACATTTATCTAGTCTTTCCGAGACCCGGGCCGTACGCTCGGTGATCCATTACATTGGTTTCTATTCTGCAATTTCCCACTGGATTGTGTATATAGCACCTTATTGGGTCCCCTGAAGAGACCGAGGTGGGTCGAAACATGTTGGGACGTGTTAAATCGGTGATATACTGGTAAGATGGGAATTTATAGGGATAGTTGAAGCATCTTTGTGGGGTCGCCCTTTTTCGGGGCGAGTGCTCCACCTTGTTATTGTGGTGCAAACATTTTCAGGGAAATAGTAGGGCGAGTTGGGTCCTTCTCCCGGTGGAACCCAATTTATGATATATAGGAGGCTACTATTGATGCACCCTATATTTTTGGATGGAGTTTGTTTTGTTAATATGAGTCTTTTAAACTGTCGAGTAAAGGTTACGTTTTAATTTAACAATTATGCACACTCCATTTTTTAATGTTTTTTCTTGTTGGTGTGATGGAGTAATTACCTGACCTATTGATCACTGTCAGGATTAAAGAGAACCTGTCACATAGTTTTTGCCCCCCTGGCTGAGGACAGAACAAGCTAGTGTCAGACCTGCTGCTTCCAGCGCTGTGTCCCTTATTCTGTAAGATGCTGTAGTTTTCGCGTATTTAATGCTCAAATCTGCAGTTTTCAGCCAGAAGAGTCATTGGAACAGTCCTTCAGTGTGTCAGGTTTAATTTCAAACCCCGCCCATCTGAGGCTAGCCCCGCCCTCCTCAACTGACAAACCTATTACTTTGAATATTAAAAACAAAAAGTTTTACCGGCTCACTGAATCCTGGACGCACGGACTTGCAGGACCGCAAAAATTCATATGAGGAAAGAAATAGTAGAATGTCCAGCGTCTTGAAATGCCATATTCTTTTATTAATAGTCCACAACAGCAACACAACGATGAGACACACTAAAAATACGCCTTTGAATAGGTAGAAACATGTGAATAACTGTCAGTGGGTGGAGCTAGCCTTTGGTGGGTGGAGCTAACACCTGCTCATGAATAGGATTTGAGGGGTAAATGCTCTAAAACTCCAGCATCTTACAGAATAAGGGGCACAGAGCTGGAAACAGCAGGTCTGACACGAGCTTGCGCTGCCCACAGCAAGGGGGGGGGGCATAAACTGTGACAGGTTCTCTTTAAGTTTTTCTAATGAGCAGACAACTCAATCTTTCTGTACAGAACAGGAAGTGTCAGACTATTAGGCCTAGTGGCCAAAGTGAAAACTGCAGGACTTAAGAATTGTTAAAAAAAATATTGAAAGTGATATGGAAAATTAAAAAAATATATATAAATTCTTAAGAAATGTGTTGAACATAAAAATGTGAGTTAAACAGTAAGTCATTTTTGACACATTCCCTTTAAAACAATTTTTTTTAATTTTTTTTTGGTTGCTGTCTTGTTTACCTCCATTTAAGGTATGTGCTCTGTCACTTAGATTACTCACAAATGCCTTTAACTTCAGTTGCTCAGTGACGGCCTGGAATAGATCGGTTTCGATGGTTTCACTGCCGTTAAGAGTAGGAACAGTCCAATCTTGGGTCTAGAGAGAGGACGCTGGCTCAGTTTGCCTTTTTTTTTGCCTTACGGAAAGTCGACTTAGCATCATTTTAAGGAAAGTAGACTATTAGCGACATGATGTGCCCTTTTTGTTTGACAAAAAAAAAAAATCTGAAATATATTTATACAAAGTAACTATATATACAGCGTCTATTTTGCTCATCAGAAAGGAGATCTCTAAAGTAAAAAAATATATTTTAGTTCACTTATATAAATATATATAAATATATATTGAATGCCAAAGCCAGCTTTTCTTCAATGGTACTGTATCCACCCATTATTTGCTATCGTTAACCCCCCCTACACTGAGCACTCGGCTGTGTCTAGGACACCTCTTATTTTCAGGCATGTTAAGAACACTCATGATTACAACAACCTGCTGTCTATAGGTTTCTCCTATAATCTGACCATAGCAAATCTGAATAATATCGTATTTTGTACCAGGAGGGAGGGGAAGGGGTTGTATTTCCCTGCAGAAAAAAAAAAAAAAAATTGCACCCCAGGTGTTGTAGATTTTAGTAGTCTGCTGCATCAGAGTTCAGTGCTTTTTGCAGGTGTTCAAATTGAAGGTTTTTATTGTTTTTTATTTTTTTTTTTCATTTTTGGTGTCTATAAAAAAAGAAAAAAAAATATATCAACTACTACTTTGTAATCCTTGGAATGGAAATGAGTGGCAATTAGTTTGCCTCCTGAAAGTGGCATATTTTTGTATTCTTTACTGTAGATTTAAGGATTACGTTCACCACAAAATGTATTTTGTCATACTCCCTTTTAATCTGTATATAAACGCAGCTTAATAAATAAGTGTACAGTTTATCCCTCAACTGTGTTTTCTTCACTACTCCTTGACCTCGCAGAGTCTCTTAGAGCGCTGTGACCTGGAAAGCAGAATGATGTCATTTTAACGTGACACGAGCCCCCCCCCCCCCCCACCTGTGTAGGCGTGACGCCCCGATAGACGTCTTTGTAAGTTTTTTAGGACAAGTAAAATGATATCACGCTGCCTTCCGCAACAAGCTGTGGTTCAAGCAGCCTGAGGAAGAGATGGCAGTGAGCACAACACCCAAGCGGGTAACATGCCAGACACCTGCAGAGTGCCCCAGTCAGATGGCTGGATTGTGGTTACAGCCCTGTTAGCGTGGCATAGCACATGGGTAATCCTCCATTGTCAGTATGTAGAATGGACAGTAAGGGAAAAGTAGGTAAAGGGGTTGTCTCACTACATTGATTCATCTCACCTCAGTCCTGTTTTCTTGGTTTCATTTTGTATTCAGGGGCGTGTTGATGCTTTACTAGCTGCAGTAAAAACTGGGTCGTAGCTTTTAGCCCCCAGTGGGCAGCCTATCAAGTAATAAAATGGGTCTGTCTATACACCATGCGGGAGTTATCTGGAGAAAGTGAACAGGTCTGTGGGTATAGCAAGCCAGTGCGGACCCCTATCGGGGAGATTGAATAGGTCTGAGTATAGAACCAGTGCTGGCAGCCTATCATGGAATCGAACAGGTCTGGCTAAGTAACAGGCGGCAGCCATCATGAGAGATCGAACAGGTCTTTTCTTATAGTGACCTGGGAGCTGTGCAGCCCTACAAGAGGGGAACTCAAAAGGGTTTTGGACACAGTAAATGGCATTTCAAAGTACTTGTTTCTGCAAGATTTTAAAACTAAAAAGCACATCCTTTTAGGAGAAACCCCTTTAAGTCTAATAGATAAGGAATTGGCCTACAATAAACTGAATAACTTTGGAAATGCATTCCCCTGTTAAAAGTCCACTACTGTATTAACAATAGTTGCAGGCCTCAGAGCTAAAATCTCCCCACCCAGTCCTGCCGGTCAATTTTTAAACACAGTTTTCGCTAGTAATTTGTGGGGGGTTGGGTGGCCGGCTGAACCTCTTTCTCCACCATGTATGTGAATCGGTATTTTCCTCTGAAGTTTGAGGGACCCCCAACTACAACGTCCTTTTTCTGCGTGAAAAAAAGTCATACATAATTGGCCAAATCTGTTTGTTTTTTGTTTTTTCCCTATGGAATCAACAAATTGCTATTGGGAATGCTGGTTTAAAACGGAGTCCACTTAGTCTCTAAAGCTGCCCATACACATTCACGTACACCCTATCCAATGACTCTTGTGTTTGGGGGTGTACAGACTCTCCACTAACAGCAGGTTTTTGGGGGGATAAGAGGATCAGGCAGTTGGATTTCAGCATGCCTGATCCTTTTTTTTTTTTTTTTTCCTCAGGGGATAAACAAAAACAAAGGAAAGGATAACACGGTGTATAGTGGGGCGTAATGTGCGCGCTGGCCAGTGCGTACTTATAAAGCAGCCCGGCTCCCTCCCATTCACCCATTTTTTTCCCCACTGCCAAATTTTTACTCTGGGGCAAGTACGCGCCGGGAAATACGCTGCAAAATTCATAGCACTCAATGGCTGCTATGATTTGAATGTATTTGCGGGGCGAACTTCCGACATATTTGTATCTCAAAGTGAAGATGCAAACATTTAAAATCTATATTTTTAAGTAGTGAAATATAATGGAAACTATATAAATTTGATGTGGTTCAAATTTGCACTGACCCACCAAATAAAGATTACCCAATGTCACTTCACCATCAGTAAATCCGGTAAAAAAGAAACCCCCCTAAATTTTACTTGAATTTTTCAGCCTAAATTCTTGTTTTTTTTTTGGGGGGGGGGGGGTTGCTCTTCCCTAATCATATGATGAATTAAAAACCATTCTTTCTGCAAGAAACAAGCCTTTAACTGGCTTTGTCAAAAACAACTCTACTCTTGGGAGGCAAAGACAGTTGTCTTGCAGTATCGAAGCTTGGCTAAGTTCCTAGGACTGAATACTGATCGTTTTCGGTGACATCCACTTGAGAACTGAATGTTCTGTATTACAGGCTCAAGAATGATACAAAGAAAGTAATGTATTTGCAAAGTTATTTCGTTTAATAGATTATACTGTATATACAAGTAAGATGGTGCTCAAACGTAATCATACCCTTTTAGGAGCTGTAAAAAACAGATTTTCACTAGGTTTTAGCCAGGAACAGGAATATATTCACTTTCCAATTATTGGAAAACTTGCCAATCAAATCCATAACTTGCCTTCTCTACACTAAAGTGTTTGCCGACTGCCAGACATTACTTGATAGTCCTGCAGCTTGAGACCTATACTGATAAGGGTTCGGTTTTCAACAAATTGATGTTATTCATATACTAAGTGATTCTTGGACTTCCTGCTGGGAGAGATGGAAAGAAGTGTTCTTCCTTCAGTCTGGACACAGAGGTGATTACTTACCTGCTGCAGAGACACCACACACTATGAAATCAATGAAAAGGTCAGACTAATGCCTTTACAGGGTTGACTAGTTCTCATACACCATGCATGGGTAAGTGGTTTTTCTCTGTGCTTCACAAGCACAAGTTCCGTCCGAAAACCGGGCAGAAGATTGTGTTTGTTGAATGTTTTGCGGCCGGACTGCGAGCGGAAAAACCGCCGGACAGAAAACCCATGCAGTGGGGACTGCTGCACAGGTTTTCCATAGAGCACCATTGTGCTCATTTTCCGGCTGAAAAATTGGCCGAAAACCCGTGCAGTGGGGACATGCCCTTAATGTCTAAACATCTTTACTGTTTGTCAAGGTGTAATCTGCAGATTGTTTATTGCTGCTTGTGCCTTGATGTAACTTTTCTCTGCCTCAAAATGTAACTCAAGATGAGCAAAGCCAAATCGGCAGCAGAATTTAATTAATTTTTTTTTAACCCTGATTTACGTATTTCAAATGACTGAAGGGTTTGTATTCATTGATACAGGGTTGGCCAAAATAACTACAACACCCTCCCTCACCCCCTTAATTTTTACATAGTTAAGTTGAACTCTTGTGGCACATCTGCCATCACCAGTGTCGTTATGTTTTTTTCCTCTAACATATAGCTTATGACTGTGATAAACTTAATCACTTTTACGGTTCTAAAAATCTGATTTCTTGGCATATGTCATGCCTGAAGGTGTTCCCAGGGGGAATGATAGTTGGTCTGCGGCTGGTAGTGCTGTCTGTGTGACCTGACTTGTTGAGTTAATGGGTGTTTAGACGTCTACTGTTTCCTTGATCGCAAGGACCAGAAAAATCTCTCTAGACCTCGCATTTTCCTTCCCATGTTTGTGCCGCCTCCCAACCAATCCCCCAAGTGGATGCCATTGCAGACGGAAGCCAAAGAATGAAAGTAATGGGTTTTGGACTATGAGACGCACCTAGGTTTTAGATGAGAAAAGTATGAAAAAAATTTTGATGCAAAGTGTGGTAACATAATTTAACCAATGTAAATGTTAACAGAAATAAACAACAGCATGATAACCATTATTACTGACTTCAAGATTTAACTCCAGGCCTGAAAAGGCCTTAATGACCAGAACATTTTTTAGTTTTTGCCTCTTGACATTTCAACAGTCGTAATTTTTTTATTTTTTCAATGACGCAGTTATGTGAGGCGTTGTTTTATGAAGAAGTTGTACCTTTTGGGGCATAGTTTGAGTTTACATACAAATTACTGCAGAATTTTATTTTACATTTTAAATTTTTGTGCGCCATTCACATTTTACACCTGTTAGATTAATTCTACAGGTTTACAGTCGTGTGGATACCTAATGTGTAGGGTTTTTTGTGTAATGTAGGCACAATTATTTTTTTTATTACATTTTTATTTTATTGTACACTTTTTTACTTTTGTTTTTTTTAATCCCATGAAAATTAGTTTACAATTTATTTTTTTACACTTAGTTATGTATTAGCATATTCATATATGCTAATACTTTATTTTCTATGTCAGTATGACACAGGCAGCAGTAAGGGCAACACAGTTTGCCCTGATTGCAGGGTTACTATGCAGACAGCTCTGGGCCAACTGGACTGACATTCCTCAGGCTCCATCTGTTTACCGGAAGTCCCCATCACCCAGTGGAGCAGGGTAATGCTATTTGATTATGCTGCAGTCATGGACCGCGGCAATCAAAGGGTTAAGCGCTGGGGGTCGGGGTTTCCTCTGCTTCCCGGTGCTTAAAGACTGCTCTAGGAACAGAACTGTACTTAACAAAATCGAATTATACCTAGGATTGTATTTAGAACAAGGGTGCGTCCTCTACGACTGGAGGAAAGAAGGTTTCTACATAAACAAAGAAAGGGATTCTTTACTGTAAGAGCATTGAGACTGTGGAACTCTTGGAGTCGGATACGAATTATTTCCCTAAAAATGAGGAGAATTGACTTCTACCTTTTATAGGGTTTTTTTTTGCCATCCTCTGGATTAACTCTATAGCACAATAAGCTGAACTGGATGGGTATCTGTCTTTTTCCAGCCTTTCAAACTATGTAACTACAGTGCCTTGTGAAAGTATTTGGCCCCCATGAACTTTTCAACCTTTTGCCTCATTTCGGGCTTTAAACATAAAGATATAAAAATTTTTAATTTTTTTGTGAAGAATCAACAAGTGGGACACAATTGTGAAGTGGAACCAAATTTATTGGAAATTTTTAACTTTTGTAAAAAAAAACAAAAACTGGAAACTGAAAAACTGAAACTCACTATCCCCTCTGTGACAGATGGTGGGGGCAGCATCATGGTTTGGGCTTTTCTTCAGCAGGGAGAGGGACAGTGGTTAAAATTGATGGGAAGATGGATGGAGCCAAATACAGGACCATTCTGGAAGGAAACCTGTTGGAGTCTGCAAAAGACCTGACTGGGACGGAGATTTATCTTCCAACAAGGCAATGATCCCAAACATAAAGCAAAATCTACAATGGAAGGTTCACAAATAACCATCTCCAGGTGTTAGAATGGCCAAGTCACAGTCCAGACCTGAATCCAATGGAGAATCTGTGGAAAGAGCTGAAAACTGCCCGTTCACAAAACCTCTCCATCCAAAACCCCACTGAGCTCCAGCTGTTCACAAACGCTCTCCATCCAACCTCACTGAGCTCCAGCGTTCACAAACGCCCCTCCCTCCAACCTCACTGAGCTCCAGCTGCTCACAAACGCTCTCCATCCAACCTCACTGAGCTCCAGTGCTCACAAACGCTCTCCATCCAACCTCGCTGAGCTCCAGCTGCTCACAAACGCTCTCCATCCAACCTCGCTGAGCTCCAGCTGTTCACAAACGCTCTCCATCCAACCTCACTGAGCTCCAGCTGCTCCAAAACGCCCCTCCATCCAACCTCACTGAGCTCCGCTGTTCACAAACGCTCTCCATCCAACCTCACTGAGCTCCAGCTGTTCCCCAAACGCTCTCCATCCAACCTCACTGAGCTCCAGCTGCTCACAAAGCTCTCCATCCAACTCACTGAGCTCCAGCTGCTCACAAACGCTCTCCATCCAACCCACTGAGCTCCAGCTGTTCACAAACGCTCTCCATCCAACCTCACTGATCCCAGCTGCGCCAAGAACAATGGGCAAGAATTTCAGTCTCTCGATGTGAAAACTGATCGAGACAAACCCCAAGCGACTTGCAGCTGTAATCGCAGCAAAATGTGGCGCTACAAAGTATTAACTTAAGGGGGCCGAATATTGCATGCCCCACTTTTCAGTTTATTTTTTACAAAAGTTTAAAATATCCAATAAATTTGGTTCCACTTCACAATTGTGTCCCACTTGTTGTTGATTCTGCACAAAAAAATGAAAATTTTATATCTTTGTTTGAAGCCTGAAATGTGGAAAAAGGTTGAAAAGTTCAAGGGGGCCGAATACTTTCGCAAGGCACTGCATGTGAATACCTTAGAAGGAAAAAAAATTCCCACTAACAAAATTGCATTTCATTTGATCCTTTCACGTCCCCAGTTGAAATAAAATTGAAATAAAAAGTCATTAAAGTTTCATGCATCTCATGATTGTCCCAATGAAAATTATACTTCAGCCTGCAAGAAATGTGCCCACATGCAGGTCCATAGGTGAATAAACAAAAAAGTTATTGGTCGCAGAAAATGGTGGTGCAGCTCTTAGTTAAAAAATAGAGAATTTTTTTTTTTTTTTTTTTTTTTTTTTAAGAGCAATAGAAATTAATAAAAATTGTAATTGATATCACCGAAATAGTACTCATCTGCAGAAAAAACAGAGCATGTAATTTATACCGAACCATAAACAACATAAAAACAAAGCCCTCACACAAAGATAGCACAATTATGGGGGGAAGAGCTGGGTTCACATTTCACCCTACTTAGAATTTTTGGGTTTCCCAGTACATTATACGGTACAGTCAATGACCCCATTAGAGGTCCATTAGAAGTTTCTGCGTAAAACAAGCCTTGATAAGACTATGCAGATGGAAAAATAAATGTATGGTTTTTGGAAGATGGGAAGGAAAAAATTGACAAAGGCCTGGTTGTTAAAGGGTTAATGTAAGGTTAAGGACACCAGTGGAAGGGGACAAAAACCTACCAGGAACAGTAGTTTTGTGCCTTTTGGCTTTAATTACTTGAAATGCTTCTTCTCTTCCTCATGACAATGTTTGACGTCCGACCACAGCGAATTCTGGCTGCATATATTTTGCTGGGCTCAAAGAAACCGTAGACCTCAACACATCCAGCAACTCGAGTGTGTGACTGTGGGTCAGCTTGGAGTGAGAGAGACCAAAGAAAGAAAACTACTGCTGATTTAAATGAATACAAGTTTAATAAAAGAAATTAAAATAAGCATAACAAAATAGAATACATTTCTGTACTGCAGGGGGAGCACTCGGCCAGGACAGCAGATATAAACAGCCTCGTCTAGTAGAACATTTTATGGAGATAGAATGATGTGCAAATGGAAGGAGTCACATTAAAATATAAAGGTATCAAAAACCCAGTATTACATTCCACCCTTGACCCCTTTCATTTAGAGTTACTTCCCAGCCTTACCACTCAAATGGAACAAGAAGGATAGTAAGCTTATAAAAAAGGGCCCCTTTTACCTCGAAATCCTTTTCCCGGGGATCAAAACCACTACCCAAACATTAAAATTTGGTCATTAGTATACTTCCGTGATAAAGTGGGGAAAATAAATATTTGTTTGCAGGGTTTTTTTTGATTTTTCAATTTTTTCCCACCAAAAAGAAGGGGGAGGTCTTTTTTTTTTTATGGGAGGTACATTTAAAGGTAAAGGGGGAACTTGGGTTTTTTGGAACCAAAAGGAATTTTTAAAATTTTTTTTGCTTTTAAATTGCATAAAAATAATTTATTTGATCATTTCCCCAAACCCAAAAACAAAAATTTTCTGTCTTCACGGGACATGTTAGTTTTTCTTTAAGAACCCCTCCCTCTGCCCCTAATTACCTGTATTAATTTTCCCCTTTTTAAAACTTTTTAAAACCTATATAAAAAACCTGCCCAAATCAAAAAGTCCAACCCCCAAACCATGGCCAAGCCCAAAAAGGGCTGTTTTTAAGGACATTGGGGACAAAAAATTTTAGCCCTGCACAAGGCTTTGATTTTGGTTTTAAAGAAAATGGGCAAGCAGTTTGGGGGAAGGGCAAAACTTTTTGGGTTGCAATTTATTAAAAAATGGAGTAAATTCTTCCCCTGGGGTTTGGGCTCCAAAACAAGATTCATTTTTGAAAGGGAAAAGGATGATTCGGAGAGGCCCAAAAAATTGCTCAGAGCTCACAGGGGGAAAACCGGGCCCAAAAGACCTGAATAGAGCGGAGACCACAGTCTCGGAGATTACCGTTTGTAATGCACTACATAGTCGAGGATTAAAATCCTGAAGGACATGCAAGGTCCCTCTGCTAATGCCAGCACATGTCCAGGACCATTTGAAGTTTGCAAATGACTAACTGGATGATCCCTAGGGGGGCCCTGGGGGGAAAAGGGCATTTTGGTAAAATTTGGCCCAAAAAAGAACTTTTTGGCATCAACCCCCCAATTTTTGTTTTTGGGGGAAGAAGGATGAGTATAAACCCCCAAAACCCACATTTTCAAAACCCTCAAAAATTGGGGGGGGGAAACCCTTTTGGGTGTGTTTTTTTTTTTGTAAAGGGGACAGGACTATATTTAAGTGAGGATGGATGGGGCCATGTATCGCAAGATTTTGCCGAACAACCTCCTTCCTGCAGTTAGTGCATTGAAGATGGGTCGCAGCTGGGTCTTCCTGCAGGACAATGACCCCAAACCAAAAACCCCCGGGGAACAAAAAGGGGCGGTTCCATAAGAAGCATTTTTTAAGATCCTGGAGGGGGCTAGCCAATTCCAAAATTGGGGAAAAAAATCGAAAAAGTTTTGGGGGGAATTTTTTTAAACTCAATGTAGCCCCCAAAGACAGCCCGAAAACCCGAAAAAAATCTTTAGAACATCGGTGGAAAGGGTGAGGGAAAAACCCTTCCCCGAGCGTTTTGCAAACTTGGGCAAAGCGTTTCAAAAAAACGTTTTATTGTTTTTCCAACAAAAGGTTTTTTGTAACAAAAAAATTAAAGGGGGTTTTCCCCCAATTCATTGATTCATTACCTCAGTTTCCCCCGTTTTCTTGGCTTTTTTTTTGAATTCAGGGGGGTGTTTACTGGTTCTATAGGAGCCCTTTGAACCGGTCTTAAACACCAGTTTCTGGGAGTTATCATAGAAATTTAAAAAAGGTCGTTTGCTATAGGGAACCCCAAAAGCTGGCGCCTATCAAGAGAATAAACAGGGCTGGGAGCTATAGCGACCCGAGGGGCTGATGCAGCCCATTAAAAAGAGGGGATATCAAAGGGAAAAGGTAGGACACTTTTTAAAAAATTTTCCATTAAACAAAGTCTTGTTTTTTTGGGAAGTCTTTTAAAAAAAAAGCGCAATCCCCTTTTAATTGGGGAAAACCAAAACCTTTTAAATTTCCCCTTTGTTTGTGTTGAAGGGTTTTTTTTCGACAAAGTTTAAATCGGAAAAGGTTTTTATGGTGATCGAAATTTCCAGTCTGGATAATTAAGGTTAAAATGGATCATCTATTAAGATCGCGCTTTTTTTCGGGCTTCCTGTAATTTTGGTGGCACAAAATCAGATTCGAAGGGGAGCGGGTGAGATGTGTGTGGACGTCAGGGACGGGTGTGTAGGGTTGCTTTTGGCGGGAAAAAAATCACTGACCTTTTTTTACATGAACGGGTTTTCCTGTTTCAGCCTCAGGTCTCTCAGCGTTCATAGGGTAGGCCCCTGGCTCTCCCTTGTGGCCAAAAAAGTCAGCGAAATTTGTCTATTTTGCACAGAAAAACCTTACTATTATGTGACCCTTAAATTTATTTTAATTTAGGGTTTTAAACATTTTAGTGGTTAGCTAGAGAATTTTAAAGCAGCATCTACCCTGTAAATTAACGGCGGTGGGAGGGGGGGGGGGGGGGGGGCCCCGGGGCGAACAAGACAAGCTTATTTTTTAAAGAAATGGATAAAGTTCACCCAAGATTGTGTGACATTGTAGGGATATCTTTATTTTTAAAAAGTTTGCTATTGAAATATTTCCTGGATATTGGGCAGCCTGAACTTATATTGGAAAAAATCTTTCTAGTAACTGCGGGCTCTTGTTAGCTGCAAAAACTCCACTTTTTTATCAGTATCATTTGTAGGTGTTCAATTTTCCCCCTTACACCTGTACGTTGTATATCCACTTGCACTTAAATTAAAAACCCAGAAATCTTGTGTCGACAGGTTGTTTGTTGCCAAAAAATCCCGTGTATCATACGAAAACATCACTTTACGTGTTTTTTGACTTTTGCGCACTCGCACGTTCATTAAAGCGCATTTCGAAAATTTAAAACACCCAATTCTTATTCACCACAGGTGAATTGAAAGGTGAAAAAAAATACAGTTTATTATATCAAAACATAATTTACGTTTTTTTTTTGTTTTTTGCGCACCCGCACTTTTTATTGAGCGCATTACGTAAATTTAAAAAGAATTTATATTCACAAGGGTGAATTTGAAAGGTGCAAAAATACAGTTTATTATATAAAAAACAAAAACATTAAAGTGTTTTTTGACTTTTGCGCCCAGCACTGTTCATTGAGCAGCATTACGTAAATCTTAAAAAAGCAATTCTTTATTCACACAGGTAAATTGAAAGGTAAAAAAAATACGTTTTTATATCAAAAAATCAGTTACTTTTTTTGTTTTTTGGGCCCCCCCTTTTGCGCACCCAAAAAAAAGAAAAACCCCTGTTTTCAAATTTTTTTTGGGGGCCGAAAGCATTTTTTAGGGTTTAAAATCTTAAAAAGAAATTCTATATTCCCCACAGGTGAATTGAAAGGTGAAAAAAAAATACATTTTATTATATCAAAACATAAAAGTTACGGTTTTTTGACTTTTTGGGCGCACCCAAAAAAAAGAAATTTTTTTGGTAATTAAAAGGGAAAAAAAGAAAAAAATCTTATTTTTTTAAAATTCTTAAAAAAACAAAATTTCTATATTCACCAAGGTGAATTGAAGGTGCAAAAAATAAAAAAAAACAAAGGTTTTTTTATTTTAAATTTCAAAAAAAAAATTAAAAATGTTTTACCCCGGGTTTGGGTTTTTTTTTTTGACTTTTTTGGGCCCCCCAGCATGTTCATTGACGGGGGATTTCGTAAATCTTAAAAAGCAATTCTATATTCCCCACAGGTGAATTGAAAGGTTGCAAAAAATACAGTTTTTATATAAAAAACTAACGTAACGTGTTTTTGACTTTTGGCCCCACCCTGTCATTGACGCGCATCTAGTAAATTTAAAATAGCAATTCTATATTCACCACAGGGAATTGAAAGGTGCAAAAAATAAGTTTATTATATAAAAAAATAACGTTACGTTTTTTTTTGACTTTTGCGCACCCAGCACTGTTCTTGACGCAAGCTCTGAAAATCTTAAATAGCAATTTATATTCCCACAGGTGAATTGAAAGGTGAAAAAATTACCGTTTTTATACCAAAAGTAACAAAACGTGTTTTTTGACTTTTGCCCGTCCGATTTGTTGATGAACCTTGCAGTTTAATTTAAAATCCAGAAATTTTTTTTTGTTTAAAGGGGATTTGAGAAACTGTGATTTGCCTTTTTTTTAATAAGGGGACTTTCCAAAAAAATTCCATCCTTTCAAATTTTTATATTTCTGAAATGGAGCAAAATGCGGTGGAAAGCAGCAAGGGGGGGGGTAGCACATGGGGGTAGAGGTAGGGGAAAAGGTGCTCCTTCCAGTGGGGCGCAAACGTTGCCAGCGGTCGTCGTTGCAGGACCTTTCAGGCCTGTCATCGCTGGGTCGGGGCCCCTGTGAAAAAAGTAACGAACATCGTCCCCAAATCTGTCTTCAGTGGTTAATGAAACCCTGCATTAGCGTTTACCCCCCGTCCTCCCCCAGTACGGCCACAAATGTCGAAAATCAGCATCATCAGCATCCGCCCCAACTAAAGCACCCCAAAGTCAACTTTTTGTACCCACCATGTGGAAAATCCTTTTCTGAAGACCTCTTTGTTGACAAAATGGGGGGTTGGGGCAAAAGGGCATGTTAAAAAAAAGAGGATGATTTAGTTCTTGCGCCCCCTTTACTGATGCCATCAGAGGAGGTAAAGGGAAAAAGGGTCAACGGGAAAATCCGGGCGGTGGGGAAATCCCTTGCAGTGCCCCTTGCTTGAGCCCGCGTTTGGTGCAGAAGTAGGCGCCAAGTCCCCCTGTGTTGTGATGATGATGATGACGAATTGCGGTTCATCCTGGTCTTTTCGAGAATTTGCTTCCGGGAGCGCTTCATCAGTGGACGAGGGGAAAGGAGGGGGGGTTTAGTGTCAATACGGGTCCCGCCACAAAAAGGGAAGGGGGCGGTGCGAAGTCCGCTGTATGATTCCGCCAGCCACGGTCAGCGCAAACCCCCCTGCTTATCGCCGTTAAAAGGTCCAGGCCCTCTCAACCCGGGGCCCTTCTTTGAGAAAGTCTGATTCCCCCAGCGTGTCTATGCCGCCTTTGCCGTAAACGATAAGTAGAGGCAAAAACCTTAATGGTTAACCCCCCCAACAGTCTAGTCACATCAGCGAATGCTGATTTAAAATGGAGGGAACACTTGGCCAAAAAAGGGCCCCGCCCGACGCCCGAGCCTCCAACCACGCAACCTCTTTTCCGCTCCCCCTCCTCCCCCACCCCCAAAGCTTTCCTCAGTCCCCCTGTTCTCGAGTCTTGATCGGGGATCAGCCCCCGCTTCACCTCCCCCGTCGCCCGGTACCACCGCCCCCACCAGAGACCCATCCTACTCCTTCTCCTTCCGCCGTTTACGACGGGCAGCGTACGGGCCCGTCTAGCACCCAGCCTTTGTTTCCAGGTTTGGGGGCAGAAAAGGGAAAAACTTTAACCCAAACCCCCCCAAAGCAAAAGCCTGAACGTGGCCCTTTGCCAGGCTTTTGGCCTTGGAAATGTTGTTTCCGTCTGGGGGAACAGATGGGTTCCGCCACGTCGGGCCCCCTCGCTTCCCCCCAATCCAGTCCCGAGCAGCATTTTTTCCCAGAAAAGCCCCCTGCCCTGGCCGCCACGTTCTCAAAATTTCAAGGCGTTGTTGCTTTTGTGTCCCGGAAAGTCCATCTCACCCCGACACATGATGTAAGCACGGCCAAGGGTATATTCTGTGACAGCTCATGGGTGAGTGGGTGGTGTCTCTGGGGGTGCGGTGGCCTCAGGCTCGGGCACGCTCTTCAAAACCGCAGGGGGGGGTGCAGGGCTTTTCCCCCCAAGGGCCTTGGGGGCCCTGGTGCCCCGAGAACCAGGCGTGTTGAAAATTTAAACTGCTTGGAGACCGTCCACCCCACAGGTCAGGAGCTGTGGACGGCTTAAGGGAACGGACCGGCGTGGTGGGTGACAAGAACCCTTTTGCCAGGGGAAGGGGTGTGGTAACGGGCGAAAACTGCTGGCCCCCTTAAGATCGGTAGGTGGGACTCCCTTGCCTTGGCACTGTATGAACCTTGTGTCCAGAAATTTCTAAAGAGCTCCCGGGTCTGGATGCCCGCTGAAGAAGGCTCGAGGTTGAGTTCGCACTTCCCCGTTCGCACCCCCCTTGTCCCGCCGGCTGCGTTTTCGCGTCAGTCGACCTCCCGTCAACCCTCTCATTTTGAGGGGCAACACGCTGGAAATTTCCACCCCCACATGCTCCGCGTTGTGGGAGCGCGCAATGCCATTTCGCAGTACGAAGTGACACAGGCCTGACAAGCAGCGGTGGACCTCGGGGTGTTGAACCACGAGAGTGGAGGGGTGAAAAAGCTCTGCACCATCCTTGCAGTTTTGAAGAAAAAAAACACCAAAATGGTCAGTGGGACAATGCCTTTCAGCGAGCATTTTGGTGATCTTAGTTTTGGAAAGATGTTGGACACTCGAAACAACAGGGCCCGCCAGGCGGAGGAGGAGACGGACACAAAAATGAGGGAAGGACACAGATGCGGCGGAGCCCTTTTTCTCCGTAAAAACCCCAAGGCCCCCAGTTTCACAATTTTATCGGTCTTCTTAGGCAGTGGTTCGGGGTCCCGAGCTAGTGCAAGGTGGCGCACAGCTCTTTAGGGGGCATCAAACTCAGGCAAGTAGGGCTGTGTTGAATTGTGCGGAGGAGGAGGAGGAAAGGTATTCCTAGAACCCATTTTTTCCGACGTCCCTGCCTTGAAAGAGGTTGGCGCGAATTTGGGCGGGGAGGAAGATAGGAAGATAGTTTGCTGTGCCCCCCGACCCGAGGCTTTGGGGAAATCAAGGCTCCATCTTCAATGAGTGTTGGGGTGTCATTTCCTCCAACATGATCCCGATTAAGGCCATCAAAATGTAAAACAGTTACTGGGTGGCCCCCCTCCAGGATCCCCGGTCCAAAACAAAAATCAGCACTTTCCTTCCCCCCACCCAAAAAAAAAAGTAAAATGAGGAATGGAGGGGCCTTTCTGATTTTCAAAGGAGACATCTGTTTGTCTCTTCGTTCCCCAATGTCACGGGGGGAACAACATCAGCGACGTGACAGCAGTTTGAGTGCCCAAATAGGGTAGGGAAACAGCGGCAAGGTGGCAGAAGCCTAATGGGGGGGACCCCTGGAATCTTTGTTTTCACCTCACCCAAAGAATGCAAGCAGGGCACACATCCCCAAAACACAGAGATCAGTTAAGATCATGGTGCAGACTATCTGCGTTAACACGATGTTTTTGCATGTGTTTTCCCGGGGCCCAATAGATTCTGGGATCCAAAAAAGGCGAATGGCCGACTGGCTCGTCACGCCTAGAGGTGTTGCCTCCAGCAGCCCGCGTCATATCTGAGCGGGCCTTCAGCCAGTGGAGGGTCATTACAGAAAAAAGATCGGTTTCCCAGAAAAGTGGGTCGTTTTGTTTCATCAAGATGAATCGGCATGGATCTTGAGTGTTTGGGCCCAATTTCCGAGGTCACGATTAGTTGCCGGGTTTCTTCACATTCCTTTTCAAACGAAATGGTCCTCTTGAAAATTTTTTTTAAAAAAAAACATTTCTTACTGCAATTTTTATTCTCTTTTCCAACGTTTTATTTGTGGTTTTTCTGTGAGGAGACTGTAAAAGACAGCAAGGTTTCATGACAACACCGTATTCCATTTCTCACTTTTTTAAGAAATTTTCGCATTGTCAATGGGTTTTTAGGTCTGTTCTGTGAGATACAGCAATAATCATGGTCCTTTGGGAAAAGAAATGGGGCTTCTAAGTGGCTTTCTCCCTCACAATTTTTAAAAGTGGTGAGAAGTCATATTTTAAAATTTTTTTGGGGGCTGAGCTGTGAGATACAGCAATAATCATGGTCCTTTGTAACAGAAATGGGCTTTTAAGTGGCATTTTCCCTACAATTTTTTTAAAAGTGGCTGGGAAAAAATTTTTATAATTTTTTGGGGCTGTGCTTTGAAAAAGCAGCAATACTACATGTCCTATTATAAAAAAAAAGTTGTGTCTAACAGAATTTGTTCTTCACAAATTTACCAAAGTGGCTAAAGGGTTGCTTTGAAATTTTTGGGGGCATTTTGCTGTGACAGCGCTATATCAGGTTATTCTAAAAAATGTTGTTTTTAAAGACATTTTTCTTCACATTGAAAAAATGGCTCAAGGGGCGTTTAATTTTTGGGGGCATTTTTTTGCGTTTGGACAAAAAATTTTTTTTTCCCGCTTTTTCTTCCTTACAAAAGGGTCTCTCCATTTCTTAAAAATTTGGGTTTTCTAAAAATTTTTTTGGACTTTGTTCTTCACAAATTTTCAAAGAGTGGCTCAAGGTGATGGTGCGTCAGAAACAGGGAAAAGGTAGGAACTGTTAATGGCACATATTGCAAAATGACTTGTTTTTGCAAGATCTTTAAAAAAGTATCAATCCCTGTATTAGACACCATTTAATACAATGAAAAAAATGAGAAAAAAAGCATGGGGGGATTCCTCCTATTTTAAAAATTGTTTTCTGAATTAAAGTACTAAAAAAAATTGCATGTAAAAATAGCTGTTAAAAAAATTCCCCTTTAATTGTCAAGGGAGGACAGGAAAAAATTGACCGATGTAGGTTATTCAGAGGCTGGAGTATGGGGGGCAAGACAGAGAACAAAATTTCGAGGGCCATTTCCTCAGCCGTTGGTAAAATGAGAAAAAGAATGCCAAGAAAAGGGACCTGGGTGTAAAGGGCGTTAACCACCGTATTTCAAGTGAAATTTAATTTGGTCCCCACCATACGGGGGGGCAAGCGCTACCCCGGTTTGACTGTGTATAGAGGAAGGGTGGAGTTCTCCACTTCCCCTTCCGCACCTGCTTCAGACGACAGTTTTCGTTTGTGGTCATCAGGGATTTTAACCTGCGTTTAAAAGTGACGGACGCCCGCCTGGGCTTTCACCGCACCCCCCTGTAACTCCGGCCTGGGTCATGCTGTGGCCCAGGACAGGTTTTAGTAATGTCCAGTGAAAATAAAATGGTGGTTTGAAAAGACTCCTTTTTTCCCGGACTTTTTTAAATGTGGGGGGCATGCAGGTTTGGGGCTCTGCTTGGCCCGGACAGGTATAGTCAAAGTCGTGAAACTAAAATGGTGGTTTTTAAAAGGGCTCCCTTTTTTCCGGCAATTTTTAAATGTGGGGGTCATGCAGGTTTGGGGTCATGCTGTGGGCCGGGGAAAGGGATAGTCAATGTCCAGTGAAACTAAAATGGGGTTGAAAGATCCTTTTTTCCGGCACTTTTTAAATGGGGGGTCATGAGGTTTGGGGGGGTCATGTGTGGCCCCGGCAGGGTTAGTCAAAGTAAAATGAAACTAAAATGGTGGTTGAAAGACTCCTTTTTCCGGCACTTTTTAAAATCGGTTTTGGGGTGGTTTCCCCGGGCAAAAAGGGGTTTGGGGGCCCTTTTCCCTTTTTGGGGGGTGCGGGTTCCAGGGGGACAGGATATTCAATGTCCAGTTCAAATAACATGATGGTTCAAATCTACTGCCTTTGGACTTTTTTAAATTTTTGGGTGATGCAGGTTTAAAGGGTCGGGTGTGTACAAGACAGGGGAATTTAAAGGTCTGTGAATTTTTTCTGTGACTTTTAAAATAAGTGTGTTGCCTAAGATGTAGCAGTATCCCTTTGACTGTGTGGATGTTAATTAGCTTTTTCCAGTCTTGTTTGGGGTTAATAAAGAAGGTTTTTGCTCCCCTGACTTAAGGTCATCGCCTAATCGAGTCACTATGAAAAAACCCTTTTCGATGCGGCCCACTATCGACTATCGATCGATCTCGATAGCCAACGCAATCGCTCAAACTATTTTCCCAAAAGGTTGTTACACAGCACAGGTTTTCAATCAGAGTTTCGGCGGTTTCAGTATTTATAATCCGGCAAAAATCTGACTGCAACCTGTGCTGTGGAGACCTCAATAGACAATCCATACTGTAGTCTACACAGAACATGTTGCATATTCTGCCGGATCCCCGTAGCCCTCAATGCAGTGTTCCCCAACTCCAGTCCTCAAGCCCCACCAACAGGTCATGTTTTCAGGATCTCCCACAGAATGCACTGACAATAATGATATCACCTGTGCAGAATGCACTGACAATAATGACTTCACCTGTGCAATGCTAAGGAAAGCCAGAAAACATGACCTGTTGGTGTGCCTTGAGGACTAGGGTTGGGAACCTCTGCCTCAGTGCATGTGGTTCATCCAAAATCTGACTGCGTTTTTTTGTTTGGTTTTTTTCTAAGCAAATACTGCGCCAGAAACCACAGTTCGGTGTAGTTAACATACCATCGGATTCCTGTCAGCATTTTAACTGTGTAAAGCCTAAGACGTGCTCTCTACAAATATTTGTATTGGACAAATTGAAAGGTGCATATCGTTTGGATAAATTGTACATATTTGTATTGGTCTGTAAACCGGCATGCTTTAGTCTTAACAGGTAACAATACTCTGTTTCCCCGAAAATAAGACACCCCTGAAAATAAGACACCCCTGAAAATAAGACATGGTGCATTTTTAGTTATGCAATTCAGAGTTTGGCTGCTTCTGCTAATGTTTGTGATGGAATCACTACAGTATATTAATACAGGTTGATGTTTCGTTCAACAATAAATGTGAATTATTGTTCATAGAGAAAAAAACATCCCCTAAAAATAAGTCTTAGCTCGTCTTTAGGAGCAAAAATGGATATAAGACACTGTCTTATTTTTGGGGAAACAGGGTAGGTGGCATTCTGCGAGGATGTATGGTATATTTAAAATATACACGTGTGCTTGTGATGTGCACTGCGAATGGGATTGCCTGGTTTGTTTTAACGCTAAGAAGGGTGAACTATACTTGTGTTACAACAGATCTCTTTTTAGATCGCATTATTTCAAAGTCAGGTCCTTATGGCATTTAAGGAGCTGATTTTGGGTGTGTTCTTGAGTGTTGTACACAAAATTGTTGTAAAAGCGATTTCCATTTCATTAGTTTTCTTTCGCCAATAATAGAACTTATTTTCTGTCTCTTTATGTTTAACTTGGTGGTGGGATAACAATTAACATACTTATTTGCAGAACTAAAAATACGACTATAACCATCTATTGACCAATGTGAGATCACTGTAGCATGGACAGTATTATCCCAGTAATGAGAACTAATAAAAAAAAAAAAAGTAGAAATGTTCAAAAAAAACAAAAAAAAACATTTTCGACTATTTGAAATAAAGCTCCTCAAACCTAGATAAGTTGAAGTTGTTTTTTTTTTTTATTACAACTGATGTGTATTTTCAATTTTTTGGGGTATTTTCTTGGAGCTCCAGGGGATATTTTTTATTTTTATGTGTGAAAGCGTATGATTGGCCACTGTTTGCATTGCTTTACATGTAACAATTCAGAAAGACTGGAAGTGTGAAGACAGAATTAAACCATTATTGAAGAGACTGTGTAGCCTTAGATAACAAGAAAGAAGATCTCTAGTTATATTGCTGTGACTGTCAGAGCAACATCTAACATTTTGGATCTTTGTAGGGTCCTTTTTTTTTTTTTTTTTTTTTTGGAGTTAAGCCCAGATATAACCATTATTTGAAAGAAGCAACAGACAAAAGGAACCGGTATAAAGTAGTTTCAGTTTAACAGCTGTGAACCATATTTATCAAAATATGAAAACAACTACAGTAGGGAAAATAAGTATTTGATACACCAGCAATTTTGCAAGTTTTCCCACCTACAAAGAATGGAGAGGTTGGTAATTTTTATTGTAGGTTCATTTCAACAGAGAGAATCTAAAAAAAAGTATCCAGAAGATCACAGGGTGTGAATTTTAAATAATTTGCACTTTATTGCATGAAATAAATATTTGATACAATATAAAAACAAAACCTAAAGGTGTTGTCTCACTACAAGGATTGCTGCTTTTTTTATGTTAAAGATCTTGCAAAAACAAGTTACTTTGCAATATGTGTCCATTAACAGTGTCCTACCTATTCCTAGATATCCCCTCTTGTATGGGCTGCATCAGCTCCTCAGGTCGCTATAGCTACAGACCTGTTCTATCTCTCCTGATAGGCTGCCAGCACTGGTTGCTATAGCTACAGACCTGTTTGATCTCTCCTGATAGGCTGCCAGCACTGGATGCTATAGCTACAGACCTGGGTTCTACTGCAGCCTAGTGGAATCCAGTAAACATGCCCCTGAATTCAAAATAAAACCAAGGAAACAAGATGAATCAATGTAGTGAGACAACCCCTTTAACAAGTCAATACCACCATATTAACGGCAGAATAAATAAAACTGTGACAAAATATTTTTTTTTCATTACATTATACATACATCCCAAAATGGTGCCATAAAAACACAGCTCATTCAGCAAAGAACAAGCCCTCACATAGTCACATTACATAGTTACATAGTTTGTAAGGCTGAAAAAAGACAAGACGTCCATCCAGTTCAGCCTATTTTGCTTAAGTGTTGATGCAGAGGAAGGCAAAAAAACCCCAATGAGGTAGAAGCCAATTGTCCTCATTTTAGGGAAAAAATTCATTTTTCGACTACAATCTGGCAATCAGAATAAATCCCTGGATCAACGACCCCTCTCCAGAATCCTGGTCACTATAACTTGTTATATTATTACATCTAGAAATGCATCCAAGCCCTTCTTGAACTCTCTTATTGAATTCCCCTTGACAAGTTCCTCTGGCAGAGAGTTCCACAGTCTCACCACTCTAACAGTAAAGAATCCCTTTCTATGTTTATGTAGAAACTTTCGTTCCTCAAGACGTAGAGGACGCCCCCTTGTTCTAGATACAGTCCTGGGTATAAATAAATCTCTATATTGACCTTTGATGTATTTATTATGTCCCCTCAAAGCCGTCTTTTCTCTAAAATACATAACCCTAATCTTGCTAATCTTTCTGGGTATTGTAGTCCACCCAGTCCTTTTATTATTTTTGTTGCCGCCTTTGTACCTGTTCAAGCTCTACAATGTCTTTCCTGTGCACTGGTGCCCAAAACTGTACACAATATTCCATGTGTGGTCTAACCAGTGACTTGTATAATGGGAGAATAATGTTCCCATCATGTGCCTCTATGCCGCTTTTAATACACCCCATAATCCTATTTGCCTTGGCAGCTGCTGCCTGACACTGGCTGCTACAGTTACGTTTACTGTCCACCAGGATTCCCAAGTCCTTCTCCAGTCACTTTTACCCAGCGTTTTTCCATTTAACATGTAATCATGTAATGGATTTTTCCTCCCCATGTGCATAACCTTGCATTTATCAGTGTTAAACCTCATCTGCCATTTCTTTGCCCAGGCCTCCAACCTATCCAGATCCCTTTGTAATAACATATTATCCTCTATTGTGTTGATTACTTTACAGAGCTTAGTATCATCTGCAAAGATCGATATTCTACTGTGTATTCCCTGTGTAAGATCACAAATGAAAATTTAGAAGAGAATAGGGCCCAATACTGAGCCCTGTGGTACCCCACTAGTTACAGGGATCCAGTCTGAGTATGCACCGTTAATTATCACCCTTTGTTTTCTATCTCTGAGCCAGTTGCTTACCCACTTGCACACATTTTCCCCCAGTCCAAGCATTCTCATTTTGCTTACCAACCTTTTATGTGGCACAGTAGCAAATGCTTTAGCAAAATCTAGTTATATGACATCCAGTGCCTCACCCCGATCCAGTCTGGAACTAACTTCCTCATAGAAGCTGATGAGATTAGTTTGACAGGACCAATCCTTCATAAACCCATTCTGGAACGGCGTTATACAATTATTTTCAGTGAGATACTCCAGCATAGCATCTCTTAGAAAACCTTCAATCATTTTACCCACAACAGAGGTTAAGCTTACCGGCCTACAGTTTCCTGGAAAACTTTTTGTCGCCTTTTTGTATAGTGGGACCACATTTGCTATGCACCAATCCGTTGGGACATACCCCGTTATTAGACAGTCCATAAATATTAAGAATAGAGGCCTATCTATCACATTACTTAACTCCCTTAGGACACGTGGGTGTATGCCATCAGGACCTGGGGATTTGTCTATTTTAGTCTTCTTAAGGCGGAGCTGCACTTCTTATCCAAAAAACATTTAAGTTGGAGTTTACCTCATCCCTCTGTTCATCAACAGGAAGGTCATCCTCCTCGCTAAATATGGTGGAGAAAAAATTGTTTGTTTTTTTTTGTTTTTTTTAAATATATGTTTATTGAAGTCTATCCAAACATAGTTACAACAGACAGTGAGAAAACTGAGATCACAATTATAATTATACATTTTCTGTACACATTGAATGACTATTTAGAATGTTAAGTTGATATATATAGACGAGAGAGTCTGTTGACACTGTATAGTAACAACAAATTGCATCATTTGTTGAAGGATGGACGACTTCTTATATTTTTCTCAATAAAGTAACTATAAAAGTAATCACTGTACTGCTTCATTTTTTGTTTCGATTTTAAATTAAGCTAGGTTTTAGATACGACAAATATATAGTCCTAAACTTTCCAGCAAGTGGAACTCTTAGATCAAACAATAATACGGAATAAATAAAAAACTTAAACCAAACAATTACCACCAGATGTGAATTGCGATCGTTATTGTTATTTTCGTGTGTAAAAGGAACGCTAATCTCTATTTGGGCCTTACACTTTCCTCTCTACACAGAATTGAAAGAAGGTGTCGGCTACTCTACGTTATCTCTCCGCATATATCCCCAGTGTACCAGTAAGTGCCTTCTCATAGTACCACCTAGTGTGTCTGAATGGGCTTACCAGGATCTCTATTTTATTAGGTGACATGAAGTGTTCTATAAAAGGATGCCATTTCTTAAAAAACTTTTTTGTTTTAGTATCTTTAGCTAGCTCTGCATCTACTTTTTCCATATGTAGATATTGTTTCACTAGAGATAAAACTAACCCAATATCTGGTGGTTCTATTTGGAGCCAAGCATTCAGCAAACTTCGCTTTGCTGCTAGTAACAGAATATGTAGTAAATTTTGATGTTTTGGTATACTAGACAGATCATGGAACAGTACTAGATTGGGTTGGAGAGGAAGGTCTATCTCCCATTTGTCTTTTATTTTGTCTACGACCGATCTCCAAAAAATCCGGGATTTGTTGCAATTCCACATGCCATGCAACATATCCGTTTTGGGTTTTTGGCACTTAGGGCATGCTAGTTGTCTGCCTGGAGCGGTGCTGCTGGAGGGAATATTAAAACCATATATCGCACGATGTATAAAGCGAAAATGGGTTTCTCGCCACCTCTCGTTAATAACCGCTTTACAGACATTCTTCCATCCTGCCAATATACTATTTGATATCTCTCCATCTGGAAATTCCTTGCTCCAGCTTGAGAAGAGCCTATCGTCCCAGTCATCTACTAGGGGATTTCTCAGCGCAGAATAAATAGATGAGAGTGCCTGCTAGAATTTGGGCCGATTAAGTCATCGAAGGGATTCGGTCGAAATTCTCGTGTCATATTTATTATTCTAGATTTAAAGAAACTTGAGATTTGGCAAAAAGTGAAAAAATGGGAGTCAGGTAGGTCCTTGAGTTCCTTCAGCTGAGAGAAAGAAAGATATTTTTGTGAGGTCCGGTCATAAATATCTTGGACGCTAAGTATACCCTTTCCCTCCACAGAGTTAGGTGTCTATAATCTGGAGGTTGTTTAATTTCTGGTATACCTTCTAAAGGCATATACTTGCTTAGAATTGCTGGTAACCGAAATATTTTTCGACATGCTTTCCAAGTAGCAATAGTGTCCCTAAGCAAAATGGATGTTTTGACCTGGTGTGGTAGGTGTGAAGTTTTTGTATGTAGCAGGGCTGTTAGGTTCCATGGGTGTGCATGGAGAGTTTCCAGGTCAAAATTTGAGTGGAAGGAGGTGTGTTTTATCCAGTCGATACAGTGCCTCATCAGGCAGGCTAGATTATATTTTCTAACATCCGGGAGGTTGATTCCGCCCCTTGATTTCGGAAGCATTAATTTGGATAGTGCTATTCTAGGTTTTTTATTTGCCCATATAAATTTTAAAAACCCTGAATGGATAGTACGTACATCTCTGTGTGTCAGGAGCAGGGGGATAGTCTGAAGTGGATATAGAAGCTTAGAAAAGCTCATCATCCTTATGAGATGACATCTTGCCAGGAGGGAAAGAGGTAGCTTTGACCATTTATCAAGTTCTTTTATCATCTTCTGTATCAGGGGAGGGTAGTTTAAGTGGTATAGTGATTCGGGTGTTTTGCCAATTAGTACACCCAAATACTTTATGGAAGATTTTGCTATTTTTACTGGTGGATCCATATATTGTAGTGGTAAAGATAAAGGTCTGGAGGAGATGGCCAGTATTTCAGACTTAGCAACATTGATCTTAAAGCCTGAATGTAATCGGAAGGTATGTAATTGTCTAAGCAGGGCGGGGAGATCTCTTCCTGGATTTTCCATAAAAAATATAAATTTTTCCCCAGGGAACTTTGCAGTTTAAAAAGTTGGGGGTTTGGTTTTTTAAAAATTTTTTAATCCCTTCAAATGAAATCAAAAGTTTAAGATACCAGTAAGGGGTTTCCACGGCTAGGTCAAAAAAAAGGGGGGGCCCGAAAAGGGGGGCACCCCTGCCGGGGTTCCTCTTCTCGGGGGGAAAGGGAATTTAGATAAAAACCCTGGTATACTTTTCCTTGCCTGGGGGGATTGCTAAAAAAGGGAATTAAGAATACTAAAATTAAACCCCGAAAAACCCTTTTTTGTAAAAGTACGGGTTTTTTTAACCCCCCCCAAAACCCCCTATCGAAGGCCTTCTCTGTATCTATAGCTAAAATGCTGATAAATTTATTTTTATGGGATGTTTTTTGATTTTTGGGGGCCAAAAATATAATTTTCCCCTTATGTTGGCGACCGACCCCAAAGCGCCCTTGTATGAATCCCACCTGGTGGGGTTTTCCTAAAAGTTGGGGGGAAAATTGGGGCCCCAATCAATTGCAAAAATTTTCCCAAAGATTTTTCAGGTCAACGTTTTTTAATGATATGGGGCAATAAGGGGCCCCCAAAAGGGGGGATCCCTCCCGGGTTTTTTGGAAAGACTGAAAATAGGGGGCCTGTATTAGAAGAGGGTGGAATTGGCCCCCTGTAAATACAAGTTGAACATACTCAGGGATTTGTCGGCTTTTTTGGGAAGACTTTAATTTTAAAAGGGAATTCTCCGGTGAAAACATCTGGCCCTGGGGGGATTTAAATTATTTTTTAGCTTAGTAAGGGCCCTTTTTTTTTCCCGGAAAAAAAAATGGGCGGGTTTTAAACAGGGGAAGTTCATCAAACGAAAATTGTGGCATTTTTTTACATTTTTTTAAAAAAGAAAGGCCCCCACTTTTAAACAAAAAAAAAGGGGGAAAAAAGGGGTTTTCTTTGAAGATTTTTTTAACCCTAAAAATGAGGGAACCCTTTAAAAAAAAATTCCCCGCTTTCGGGTAAATGGGGCTTTATCCCCTTTCCTTTAGGCCCCCGGGGGCTGAAAACGCCCCGGTTTGGGCCCAAACCCCGGAAGTTTTTTTGGTTTATTTTTTTAAAATTTTGTTTAAAAGGGCCCTTTTTATGCTTCCAAGAAAAGCCTTAGGGGGCTTTTTTTAGCCACCCCTTCCATTCACTTTTTTTTTTCCCTTTGGAAAAAAAAAAAAAAAAAAAAAGAAAAAAAAAAATTTAATAAAAAATTATAAAAAATAAAAGGAAAAAAAAAAAAAAAAAAAAAAAGGGGGGAGGGGGGGGGGGGGGGGGGGGGGGGGGGGGGCTGGGGGGGGGGGGGGGGGGGGGGGTTTTAGACAAACTCAGTATATGGGGCCCCTCTCAGCTTGTCAATCCCAAAATATTAAATTTTGGGTTTATGTTCGTTTTTTTTGTCTGGGGCAAAATGGGGGGAAACCCGTTTTCCCCCCCGGGGAAAACCCCCTTTGCTGTTTTCCCAAAAACAACTGTGGAAGAAAAGTTCGTGTTCTGCATTATCTGATTGAAACTCTGCCACCCCTTGTAATGTTTTTTGGAATTCCCCGTTTTTGTGTCAAAAACGATGGAAACGCCAGAATAGGGCAGTTTTCCCCGAGGGAAAAAGATCAAAGAGGGTGAGTTAAAACCGGAGCTGGTCAGAAAATGACCCTTTCTCCTATTTTTGCTTCCTTCATCGTCGAAATAGAACAACTTAAACGAACACATTTCGATCCTCGAAACCCGCCTTTATGGGAGTTTAGGTAAATGGGGGAATTCCCCTTTTATTTATGGGGCAGGATACCCCATGGGTTTTTTCAAGTTTGAATTTTCTATAAATTTTTCCAAACTTTTTTGCCTATTTCTGGTATCAAATTTAACCCTCTTTTCCCCGTTATCCTCCAGAGGGGAAATGACCATGTTTTTAAAAACCCCCCCTAAGAAATTTTAAAAAGCTAAAGGGTCTTGGATGACTTTCGTTTTCCCTTTGCCAAAAAAAGGAAGAGCCCCGAATTTGGGCCCTAATATTTTATAAGGAAAAAAAATATCCCCTCAATGACTGTTTTTAAGTACTTTAAAACCCCCCCTTTCCGGGTCTTTTTTAAAATTAATTTTCCCCCCCCCCCAAAAACCCCCCTGGGGGGGGGGGGGGGGGGGGGGGGGGGGGGGGGGGGGGGGGGGGGGGGGCCCCCCCCCCCCCCCCCCCCCCCCCATTGGTGGTCCCCCCCAAATTTTTTGAAATACTTGCCCTTTTAAAAAATTTTTTATGGAGTATGTGATCCCCCGGGCCTTACCGCCCACTGAGGAGACCCATATCCAGGCCTGGTTTAAAAAGCGCATGGGGTTTTTAAAATCCTCTGTGAAGATGTGTTTCCTGAAAAAGGCGAATTATGGGGGGTTTTAAAAGTCGTTAACCACCTTCCTTCCTGGAGAGGGGGCCCTAAGTAAAGACAAATTTTTTTCTTTTGGGAAAGCTCAAGTGTTGGGGGCTTGTAAAAAGGCGGGGGTTAAATTTGAACTTGACCCCCTGGTTTATTAACAAAAACCCTATCCCCCCCCACAGGAATAGAGCAATAAAATCCCCCTAGGGGGGGGTTTTGCAAACCCCATTTTTTATAGGGGGAAAAATTGTTATAAAATATTTCAAATGAAATTTTTTAAAACAAGCTCCTTTGGGAACGGAGCTTGGGGTTTAAAATGGAAAAATAATTATATTTGGGGAGCTTTTTTCTTTGACAAATTTTTTAGGTTATTTAAAAGTCGTTTTCCGGGTTTGGGTTATGCGTGGGGTTCTGGAGATTTAAAAGTTTTCTTTGGGAAATATGGGGTCGCTGCGAGGGGGGAGGGGGGGGGTTTTAGGTCCAAAAAGGCGAAAGATCGGGGAGCGGTCTCGGATTCCTCTGGGAAATTTTTTTGTGCATCCGTGGTGAGTAAAAGTGGAAGTGTTTTTCCCATTCTTATGAAATATCCGAAGGATAGCCGGGTAGGAGAAGAGCAAAGCGTATTTGGTTATGGAAAAGTTCAGAGCAAACAGGTGAAAAAGCTCTTCGTTTTCGAACCACTTCGGCGGAGAAATCCTCGAAGATTAGAATTTTCTTCCCCTTGAAGATCAAATCCGATCTAAGTCGCTTAAACCCTCGCAGAATTTTAACCTTGTCTGTGAAATCTAAGTATTTCACAATTACTTGACGTGGCCTGTGTCTTAGAGCTGAAGGTATTGATGACAATGTAGAGGGTTGCGAATCACCCCTAAGGTCTGGACCAAGACGGTGTGCCCTCTCGACTTTACAGATGTTATCTAAGCCCAGCGCCTCAGGTAGTTCTCTTTCACATAGTACAACAAGGTCTCTTGCTGGTATTGTCTCCGGAATGCCAAGGATTCGTAGATTGCTAAGTCTGGATCTATTTTCTAGATCTTCGAGCTTTTCACTAAGACGCTTGTTCTCCTGGACGACTGACTGAAGTGTGACTTTAGTTTTAAACGCTGTATTTTGCAGATCTTGAATCTGTATATCATGTGCGTCTAAACGTTCAGTATGAACTTTGATATCTGTTTGGACCTGGGAAAACACTTTTGATATTGTAGCCGCGAGTGAAGTCTGTATCTCAGGCAAAATCTGTCGTGCTACTTCAGTGGCCAATGCTTTAAAATCATTCGGAAGTAGTCCCTGGGGTTCCTGAGTTGTTTCTGTTGTCAGGTTAAACTGAACAAGCTCCCTCTCTGGAGATGGTGAGGATTGCGAATCATTTAGTGGAAGTGTGTCATCCATATTATCTGGACGACTTGCTTCTGAAGGAGGTGTGGATTGAGTTCTAGGGCTTTTGTCTTGTTGTTTTGCTGCGGTATTTTTATTGCGGCCCATTTTGTGTAGAAATTTTTCCATATAAGGTATTTAGTTTTATATCTTCAGTTTCAGGTCCTGCAGTGTGCGTTATAATGGAAAAGACAATGGCGTTGTCAACACTATTGCAGTGTAATCAAGAGGTGATCCAGAATAGAATAAGAGTTTAACAGTCCTGGATTATCTGTCTTGTGTTATCTTATAAAGGTATATTCGTTCTCCCTTGCTGCAGCGAGATTTAGTATAGTTTAGCGTGGCTGCTGAGTGAGCATTAAGTAATCAGATATCTTGGAGTGAGAGTCTGAGGCGCTGCGTCCAGTAATCTATGGTATACTGTCCTGTTGTAAGTTATTCAGGTCTTATTATGAGGCAACAGCTTCTAATGTTAACTTATCTGGGGATCGTAGTTGAGAGCAGTGGTAGAGAGAAGTCTCTTCAGGGTGCTCCTTTTGTCTGTTATGGGGGCTTATGTATGACTCAGTAATATAACACTGATTTTTGGTCTGTGGCTGTGGCTGCGGCTGCTGCTCTTAAATATCAGCTATGGTATTCCAGAGCGCCCCTTATTCACACCGTTCTGCTGAGGTAGTGTCTACAGTATCGGGGCTCTCACCTCTATTACCCCCGCCGCTCCTCTCGCCGCCTCAGCCGTTAGGTCTCACCTCGGGTTATCCACCCTGCGTCCCAGTTAAAGGGCTCCTCAGCATGCAGCGCCGATATCCAGCTGTCCGCGCTTCCTCTCTCTTTGCTGTAGTCGCGTCCAGCCTTTAATCCTTCAGATAGAGAGGTCACGCGCGCTCCGTTGTAGTAATGGCGGCGACCCCTCAGACTGCTGCGTGCGTCTCGCGCTCCGCGCTTCTTCCCCCGGCAGCACAGCTTCCCGGACAGCGGCGGCTTACAGTCACTGGGAGGAGAGGGCACCGTAGCGCTGGTTTGTGGGTTGTTGTGGCGGGTTTAATATGTCGGTTGTGGTCCCGTTCTCCCGGAGCTCGTCCTCGTGGCTTAGACCATGATGGCGCCGGAACCGGAAGTCTCATTATTAAAGATTCTCTACCATTTTTGTTTTATCTGCTCCCTTAGTGAGCCATAGTGTACAGCTCATCTCCAGGGGAAACGACCAGTGACAAGAGCTCCTCAGTCCTGGTTGCACATGCTCACGCATCACCTCTCCGGCAGCTACTGTCAGGCTCTTCCCAGCTTAGTAATCACACACACTCACTGCTAAGAAAGTATTCAACCCCAGGTGCTGTCATTCTACTCTGTATTGCTTAGTTATTAATCAAACAGAGCAAAAGGAAAGAAACAAAAAGGTATGAGCATTGAGACAAAAAAAATAAAAAAATAATAATCTATGTTCGGCTTTAAACCTAGGACCCCAATGCTGGAAGGCAGAATCTCTGACTACTCGGCTACATTGTAAGGGTATGTTCACACGGCGCGTTGGATCCCTTTTTATACTCGTTTATAGATGCCTGTTTGGATCCGTGTTTCGGACCAAAACATGCATCTAACAATGTGCAGTGTGATTTCCATTGCTTTCAGTGTAATACATGCATTGGTGTTCAGACGATTGATCCCCGATGCGTGTTTACATTCGTCTTTATGACGCGTCTTTCGGATTCGTTTGTCAGGTCAATTCTTGATTTGTTTGACGCAGCAGACGCCCTATTTAAAACTATAGGGAGCGTTTCTGCTGCAGCCAAAATGGATCCAAGCACGCAACTGCGTTTGAACATACCCTAACTAGTCAGAGCTCCTTACATAAACAGTCCTTTCTTTTACTAGAGTGAGCAAACCGTGGGGAAAGGCATGGCGAGGTCAGCCTGCTGGGTCACATGATTTGCAGTTCTGACAAATCACACTCGCCTTCTTTGAGCACACTAAAAGCTGAAGCAGGATAAAGGAGGTATGAAATGACTTTGTGGCAAAACCAATTTAAAAGTCTAAACCACTGACAACAAAAGCGAGTACACCCCTAAGTGAAAACGGACAAATTGTGCCCAAAGTGTCAATATTTTCAGTGGCCACCATTACTTTCCAGCACTGCCTTAAAGGGGTTGTACCATTTCATAAAATGGTCTTCAGAATAAGGGGACAGTGAAAACAAGCAACTTTGCAACTGGATGTCATTAGCAAAGCTGTCTTGCATTCACAGTTTTTCTTATCTTCTGTTTCTGTTCACACTGATCTCCAGTGCTGGTCGGATCCCTCCTCCTTGCATTTCACTAGCTGAGAGCTCATTTACATTCTGTTAGGCCCTCGGTCGGCCGTATTCACAGATGCGAGAATTCCTGTTTCTTTCACTCAGAGTAAGGGACCGGCACATTTTCACTCTGCACAGCCAGAAGAAACAGAACAACACTGCAGGGCTTCTACAATCAGGAAACAGCACAATTGTGTGTCAATCCCTTCCTCTCTGACTCAGTTAGGGGTCGTAGCAATTTCTTTCTGCACACCCAGCATAAACACACTGCAGCAGATTCTACAATCAGAAAACAGCACAGTTGTGTCTCGGTGCCTAATTCTTCAGCATAGAAGGGAGATCTGTGCCGTTCATAGAAAGCTGGATTCAACTGTACCAAATCTCCAGCTGTGAGAGGAGAAGAGATCAGTGCTGTCTAGATTGAATGCAACCTGTGGTATGTATCTACAGCTCTTACAAAATAAGACTGCATAGGGAGAGACACAGTGACATGTGGACTCAGAGGGGAGGGGGGGGCATGAACAGTGAAGGGGGGATGATGTCATCCAGCTGGGAGGGGAAGAAACACCCCTGCATTTCTAGAGTTGAGAAGCTGAGAGCAGTATGAATCAGCCGAACTAAAGAAGTGGTACATTCCCTTTAACTCTCCTGGGCATGGAGGTCACTAGAATCCTCCTACATGAGGACATCACGGAGCTGGTGGATGTTAGAGACCTTGTGCTCCTCCACCTTCTGTTTGAGGAGGCCCCACAGATGCTCAATAGGGTTTAGGTCTGAAGACATGCTTGGCCAGTCCAGCACCTTTACCCTCGTTTTCTTTAGCAAAGCACTGGTCATCTTGGGGGTGTGTTTGTGTGTAAATTTACGCATCAAAATGCTCCTAACGAGAGGCACGTTTTGAAGTGAAAGTGTGGAGCGTATTTAGCAACGTTTGTGCTCTGAAGATCCGCTCCGCCGTAGTTTCTATGGGATTTCACTCATGTAAACGCCTCAAAAATTGACAAGGCACTTAAAATTTCCGCAGGTGAAATTGACCTAAAATACTTTCCTTCAAATATACATCATGTAAATGACGGCCTGTATTTTACATTACAATTGATAAGAGCTGTATAGAACATTGTTAGAAGCATATTTTGGGGTGTATTCCTGCACAAAACACACCTTGAAAAAAAGAGGAAATTTACACTGACTGCACATACTCCGAGTCTAGATCTACACAATAAATGGTAAAATGCCGTCCAAAACCTGACGCCATTTTAACATTGCTGGAACGTGGTTTTTGATGCCGATTTGCACTAAAACCGTGGTCAGATTTGCTGTCGGGCCGATGACAGATCTGAGCGGAATATCCAACATGTTTTAAATGCGTCAGATTTCAAGACTGATCATAAAAAATCTGTGCAGTGTAGACTACAGCATGGATTTTGTATTGCTGTCTAGGCAGTACTGTGTACCGGCGATTTTTTGGCAGATTCTTAGGCTATGTCCACACACGTAAACGGTCGGATTTTCGGTGGTGTTAGTACTCTGAAAATCCGACCGTTTATCCAACCCATAGACTTTAATAGCAAAAATGACCTGTAGTCTACACAGGGTTTTTTTTTTTTTTTTTTTTTTTTAATGCTTTCTGGCGTCGGCAGATTTAGGAAAATGTTGTATAATCCGCTGCCGTTTTGCAAGGACCGACTGTAGTTTTTGCAAATACAGTGACAAAAACTGTGGTTGCGAATCTGACAAAAAAAAAAAAAACAGTCTGCTTTCTGACATTTTTTGTCCAGTGCTGTGTGGACCGAGCCTTAATACTGTATCCACTGAAAATCCATCCAAATACCTGTGCTGTGGAGACATAGCCTAACATAGACTGCAACAACAGGAAGCACCAAGAGACCCCTCCATGACATTCTGTTTGTCATTGTAAGGCTATGTTCACACGGTCAAATTTCGGCACACATTTCACGTCGTATTTGCGCTCTAATACGAGCGAGATGCGCGCCAAAATTCCGATAAACCACAGTTCTCATAGAGAACTATGGATTACGCCTCCTCTTCCCGCTCATACAATACGATAATATTGTATGCACGGGGAGATAATTGTCAAGTAATTTTTTGCATGTATGTGGGCAATGAATGACGTTGGGGCCGGCGGGCGGCCCCCCCCCCGCGCGTCGCGTTAGTACGTGCCAATCAATGCAACTCCCAAACACCCGGCGTAATTGCGGCTGTTCTGTACGCCTAAGGGTATGTTCACACGCCTCAATTGCAGGGAGTACAGTACGCCCCGCAATTAAGCCGGGTCTTCGGGAGTTGCGCTTATCGGTGCGTACTCCTGTGAGGCGGGTGGGGGGGGGGGGGGATGGTGAGGCAGCCCATTGGCCCCATAGAGATGCATTACTCATAGACATGCAATAAATGACATCTCAATTATCTCCCCGCGCGTGCAATATTATCGTATTGTATGAGCGGGGAGAGGAGGCGTAATCCATAGTTCTCTATGAGAACTGTGGATTACTGTAATGACTGGGGCGCATTTCGCTCGTATTAGAGCGCAGTACGCTCTCAATACGTGGTGAAATGTGCCCCAATTTAAGCCGTCTGAGCATAGCCTAAGGTGATGCATGAGAACAAGTTATATGGTAACAAGATTTTGATCTAACAGGAAACAAAAGCTAAATCCAGCACAAGCCTCTAAATGCAATCAGCTGTGAGGGGCAGAGCTCTGCTACATCTGCATATGAATGGTCCGGGAGCTGTGTTCTCAGTCACTTCTATTGTATGTGAAGAGCAGCCAAACCTGAAAGAGAGAAGACAATGGCCTGTGGATATTCACCCTATGGCAAAACACAGGCCCCCTGCCTCTGCTATACTGCTGTCTATGAGGTTCACACAGGCACCAAAAATGTACAGAACACGTGGCCACTGCTGGGTTTTAGTCACTATTAGGGTATGTTCACACCGCAAAGGACAAAATCTGCTCGGTTTTGACTTCAGCAGAACCGTCCATTACAAGCGGTTTTTGAAACAAAAGCCATCCAGTTTTTCGACGGCTTGTTATTGTTCAATGGTTTTTGTCACCGATTTTGTCCAGGTTTTCGTGCCGTACTTGGACCTTTTTTTGGCCATTGACCATGTATCACAATGAAAACATTTGTGTTGTGACACTTAATCGTATATATATATATATTTTTATATATTATTTTCCAGGGCTGTGGAGTTGGTGCCTATTTTGCAGGAGTCGGAGTCGTCATAAAAGGGACCGACTCCGACTCCCAAAATATATAATAAGTTGGTCCAGTTAGTTCGATGCAAAGAGCAAGAGGAATTGGGTCTGGCCAGTGCTACTGCTCCCATATCTTCAGCCTTATCACATGAGGAGTGTAATTGATGACATGGAGCAGGCAAAGCGCTGCCCCAGGGGAAAAGATCCCGCTCCCAGGGCAAACACATTTTAGCAAAATTTTTCACCTGCTTTCAAAGAAGTAGAAGAGTTTAACCATTCATCAAAACTGATTGTGGCTGAGGCAATTCCTTTATACCCCGACATTGTTAGAGATGTTGCCGATGTGGTCACCGCTTTGCCCCCAACCCAAGTTAGTGTAGCGAGGCCGTTCTCTAGCCTGGAAATAATGAGATCAGATGTGAGGTCATGTATGCAGGAACAAATGTTCCTGCAGTGTTTTAGATATTTACAAAATTCTTTTGTGTTCTAAAGTCATATCCAATAAATATATTTTATACTGACAAGCAAAATGGTAACAATGTTTTGAACTTGTGACTTTCAGGCTCCATATCTCTCCATCCACTACAGCTTTGTACATGAGGCTACTGTAATTTATATACAGTCATCTTACCGATCTTATACATAAATTTGACTTGCAAGTATTTAGCAGCTGCTCAGTTCTGCAGATTCTTTCCTGTAACTGCATTGTTACTGTTTTGCGCCTAAAAATCAAAATGTAAATTTTTATTGTTTTGTTAGCATTTGGGAAATCCACCTTTGGCTTTCAGCTCTGCCTGAATCCTTCTGGGCTCTGAATCAGATTCAAGCAGGTCTTGACCAAAATCCGATCCCAGGTCTCTTCCACACATTCCCAATGTTGGTGCAGACTGGACTTGGATATAAATACAGCTTTTTCTTCAACTCTACCCACAAGGGTTCAAAAGATGAAAACATTGTTACCCTTTTGCTTGTCAGTGTCTGTTCTACCTAAATAGCTTGATTATTTATCATAAGGTGATAAAAATCCTGATGTTACCATTTTACTAAAGTGAAGTTATCACTTAAACATGCGCCGTGTATGAGGGAGTCGGGATTTGGGAGTCGGGATTTGGGAAATTGAGGAGTTGGGCTTTGACTTGCCGACTCCACAGTCCTGTTATTTTCTATGGATTGTGTGGGACCTATAGTGCATAATTCTACACTTTTTTTTTGCCTAAAAAACCACAAACCACACAAAAAACATTCACTAGCTTTGTACACGGTTGCATGTTGGTTTTCAGACGGTTCCTAAAACCGCAAGCCATCTGAAAAACCCACCAATAAACCTTGGTGTTGGGACAAGCCCTTAAGCTTTGTGGGTGCAAAAATATCTCCCCTAGGAAATACTTTGACTGAGACTGTAATATGTAATGAACGGGTTACTAAGGACTGGAGGCTCGTGCCTTCACCACCTTCCACAGTCTTCTGAAGAGCATTATTCCAGTTTTTGAAGTTACCACTGACACAGGCTAAAGATATTAAAAACCAAGTCTTTGTAGATGACAGCCGACGGGTGCGGCTCCTAGCACCTCTGGCAAACAGAGGATTTTGCCCAGGGGATGCCTTGGCCAACCAGATATTTCAGGAGTAACTCAAGACTTATGGAGTCTAACCCACCCTCAGCCTAGGGTTACCCAGCGACTTGGCACACATGACAGAAAGACTGCAAGGTCGCAATGCAAGGGAGGATGGTCACAGCTGAAAAAACCCAAACCTGCTGTACTACTTGCCGTAGGTCCGACGTGATCTTGTCAGCATAGTCTTTAAAGGGGTTGTCTCACTACAAGGATTGCTTTTATGTTAAAGATCAGAATCCTACAAGGGTGGCGGGCCGTCTGTAAACACATTGTCAATGAGAAGTGGAAGGACACCTACTTCAGAATCGCTCACTCAGCCATATTTGGGTTCAATATTACCCCTCACCCCAACTGTCCCGACCGTCTAACCGCATGTCCTAAGTGTGACGTCTCTCAAACAGATTTTCTGCATAGCATCTGGTCCTGTAACGCTACTGCAGATTTCTGGGATAAACTGGTGAACACTCTCAATTCCTCCCTACAAGCTGATTTAAGCCTTGACCCGGTCCAGCTGTTATTCCACAACCTCCCAAACCATTGTAAGAATCTCCCGCACATCTTTCTATTAACGGCCAAACGATCTCTACTTTCAAAATGGCTGGATTCTAATGTCCCCTCAGTCTAAGAAGTGATCTGCTCCATCAAACACCATCTAGAGATGGGATAAACGACTCATCAGAACCAAAGAGATCCCGGGCCCCCAAAAATTTTTTAAAAAATGGGGGGATTTTAAAAAACCTTCTACACCTCGGGTGAGATTAGGGAAGTCATGAAGCCCTTCGTTTTACACGTCCGGGAATCTTATTTCCCGTCAAGGGGGTCAACGGGGGTGTTTGGGAGGTTAAAAAACCCCCCATTGCTCATCTTCATCCCCGGGGCTGCGAGAACTCCCTTTTTCCACAACGCGATTCCCACTAGGTTCCCACCCACCTCCACCAAGGAACCGTAACCCTCACTGTATCAATCTCTTTTCCTGATTCTAGAGCACCCGTAGAAAACCCGCCCTGGTTAAACTGATTTAGGTATTAATATGACCCAAAAGGGCCCGGGGTTTTAGTTAAAGGTTTATTTGGTTTTGTGCTTTTTTTTTGTTTTTTTGGGGGGGGGGAGGGGGGGAGCATTGTATTATTTTTTCCCTGCATAAATCCAGCTCTACCCATAATTTGTTTTAAAACCTATGTCTATAACAATTTTATTTTTTTGCTTTTAGAGATGGGCGAATTGATTCTAACAAAGTGAATTCGAGAATTTCGGGAAAACTTCTTTTCGAACGAAGTCAAATTTTGGGGGTACTTCGGTGAAAAAGTTGTTTTTCATTGAAAAATGGCTGCGACACAGGCTTTACAGGGGAAAAGCACTCGGGGGGAAGAAGGGCAACCTGCATACTATGCAGAGATGAACCCCAATCAGACACCGGGGGAAAATCTGTGACTCACCACTATTTTGTCCGGGGCCACCGGGAGCCACACTCCTCTCACTGTAGATCAGGGGAAGGTGTTCGGGGCTGATACTCTTATGAAGAACTATTTTTATACAGCGATTTCGGGGGGTTCCTTGTCTCAGGACTGTTCTCTTAATGTTCTATTTCTGTTTTTTGGGGGTTTTGGGGATCTAAAGCCCATTGTGCCAGTGCAGCTGCATATACATTTAATGCTATCTGCTCACAGCACATTAATATCCAAGGAATCTAAGCCTTTTTCCTGTTTTATTAAATTTAAAAAACAGTTTTTTTTACAAAAAAAACACTTCATTTTTGGCTGCTAAATTCTTTTGCGAAAATTTCATCCGGGGGTTAATTAAGGTGTTTTTCTGCTGTGGTGACTCCAAGAAACCGCATTCACCGCCAAAAAATACAAATTTTCCTGACCAATTCACAACGAAGGTTAAATTAAAATTTTTTCTTTTGTTTGTAGCGTAGAAAACACGCAATTGTAAACCTACAAAGCTCGTAGTTTGTGGTGCCCCTTGTTTGGCGCATTTACATCCGGGGTTTAAATTAAGCTTGTTCTGCAGTTTTACTCCTAAAAAAATTTTTTTTCACCGCCACAGAAAAATTCTGTAGCAAAATTTAGTCCCAAGGTTAAAAAACCCTTTTTCTTTTAAAAATTATAAAATAACAGGTTTTTAAACGGCACATACAACATTTTTCCTGCCATTTGTGGACGCAATTTTTACCAAGGGTTACCCCAAACTTCTTAAATGGGGTTTATTTTGGGGGCAAATACAGGTGTATATTTATCAATACAGATATCTTCATCAAAAAAGTTTTTTGTACATTTTTAAAAAAAATAGCAGACAGAGAGGTGCAGGCCTTACCCACAGTGGCAGAGGCACAAACTTTCCAGGCCCGGTCGCAGCACACAAGGGGCGTCGCAGCAGGGTCACTCGTGAGGCCACAACTGCCCCTGTCATCTAGAGCCGTGGTTTTTTTAGCAACCCAATGGTTTTTTTATTGGTTTTCTAGGTCACCACTTCCTCCAATACACTACAACCCCAGCCAGAGCGGGGGGAACCCCAGACACAACCCTTAGTTGCATTTCCCGGAGCGGGCACGGCCCTCACCTGTCCTCAGCCCACCTCTGTCCCACCGGTTCCCCACCAGAGATCACATGTTTCGGGCTCAGCGCCACTATATGCGAGGGGAAAAAATTTTAGGAGGGCAGTCAGCAGCACTTGGCAGCGAAGAAATGGGCCAATATCGCCTGCTTCTTGCAGTGGGGGCAAAGTAAGATTTTAGAGTGGCAGGGAGGTCATTTGTGAGG
>JAODAL010033308.1:0-45734 GCA_025379985.1 Phyllomedusa bahiana | reverse complement strand
CCCGCAGCGGGAGGAGGAGAGGGGACACAGATGCGACACGGGCCTTTCTCCCCGTAAAACCCCAAAAGGGGCCCAAAGTTTCACAATTTCATCGGTCTTCATTAGGCAGTGGTTCGGGGTCCAGGGGCTAGTGCAAGGTGGCGCATCAGCTCTCAGGGTGCTTTAATCTCAGGCAAGTCAGGGCTGTGTTGAAGCTGTGCCGGAGGCAGCGGAGGAGGAGAGGGGAGGAGTATTCCTAGACACCGATGTTACCGACGTCCCTGCCTTGGAAAGAGGTTGGCGCGGAATTTGAGGCGGAGGAGGAAGATGGGGAAAGATAGTTTGCTAGTGCCCCTCGACCCAGAGGCTTGGGAATAAGGCTCCATCTCTACATGAGTGCTTGGATGCTCCATTTCCCCAACATGATCCTCGCATTAAGGCCATCAAAATGAACAACAGTTACTGGGTGGCCACCTCCTGGATCCCAGTTACAAAACAAAAATCAGCACTTTCCTTCCACCTCAAATAGAGAGTAAAATGCAGGAAATGGAGACCTTGCTGATTGATCAACTGGAGACATCTGTTGCGTCTGCTTCACGTTCCCCAAATGTCACGGTGGAACAACATCAGCGACGTGACAGCAGTAGAGTGCCAAGTAGGCGTAGCGGCAGCAGCAGGCAAGGGGGCAGAAGCCTAATGGGTGACCTCTGGCAATCTTTGTTTACCACCTCACCAACGCATGCAATGCGGGCACACATCCAACAAAACAGAGATCAGTTTTAAGATCATGGTGCCGATATCTGCGTCTCAAACCGATGTTTTTGCATGTGTTCCGGACCCAATAGACTTCTGGGTATCCAAAATGGAACGAAGGGCCCCGAGCTGGCTCGTCACGCCATAGAGGTGTTGTCCTGCCAGCAGCCAGCGTATATCTGAGCGGACCCTTTAGCACAGTGGAGGAGTCATTACAGGAAAAAACGCATCGGCTTTCCACAGTAATGTGGATCGTTTGACTTTCATCAAGATGATCAGGCATGGATCTCTGATGATGTTGTGGCCCCAATTTTCCGAGGTCACGATTAGTTGCCCGTCTAAATTCACATTCCTTTTCAAACAGAAATGGTCCTCTTGAATACTTTTTATTAAAATTATCATTTCTTTCAGGAATTTTTATTCTCTTTTCCAAACAGTTAATTTTGCTGGTTTTGCTGTGAGGGAGCTGTAAAAGACAGCAAGGTTTCATGACAAAACCGTTTTTCCATTTACTCACTTTATCTTAAGAAGTTTTCGCATTGTCAATGGGTTTTTAGGTCATGTTGCTGTGAGATTTCAGCAATAATCATGGTCCTTTGGAACAGAAATGTGGCTTCTAAGTGGCATTTCTCCCTCACAATTTTTAATAGTGGCTGAGAAGTCATATTTATAAATTTTTTGGGGTCCCTGTGCTGTGAGATACAGCATTAAAATGGCCCTTTGTAACAGAAATGGGGCTTCTAAGGGGCATTTCCCCCCTCAAAATTTTAACAGTGGTAGAAGTTTTTTTTAAAATTTTTTGGGTCATGCTGCTTTAAAATGCAGCAATACTACAGGCCCCTATTAAAAAAAAAATTTTGTTTTAAAGGGACATTTGTTTTCCCAAAATTTGACCAAAGTGCTCAAGGGTCGCTTTGAATTTTTTGGGGGCATTTTGCTGGGGACATGCGCTATCTAAGGCCCTATTAAAAAAAATGTTTTTCAAACAGACTTTGTTTTCACAATTAAACCAAGTGGCAAGGGTCATGCTTTGAATTTTGGGGGCTTTTGCTGGACATGCGCTTACTAAGGTTATTCTAAAAAATTTTTTTTCAAACAGACATTTGTTCTTCCAATTGAAGAGTGGTCAAGGGTGTGGTTTTTTTGGGATGCAGAAACAGGAATAGGTTTTAAACTGTTTTAACAATTGAAAAAAATACTGTTTTTGAAATTTTTGCATAATCCCTGTATTGGACAACCCTTTTCAATAAAAAGGCAAAGACTTTGGGGGGTCCTTCCATTTTAAAAATGTGTTTTTTAGAATTAAAAATACAAAAAAAAATTGCATGACAAAAGCTGTTTAAAAAAAAATTTCCCCTGAATTGTACAAGGGAGGAAGGGAAAAAATTGACCAGATTAGGTTAATTTAGAGGACATGGGTATGGGCCGGGGGAAGAGAACAAAAAGAGCCATTTCCTCCGCACGTTGAGTAAAATGAGAAAAGAATGCCAAGATATGGGCACCTGGGTTGTAATACAGGAGCGTTAACACCAATTTTTCCAAAGTGATAGCTCAATGGTCCACACCATACTGAGGGCAAGCGCTAACCCAGGTATTGACTGTGTACAAGGAAGGCTGGCGTTCTCACACTTCGCTTCCGCATCACTGGCTTCAGCACGACAATTTTCGTTGCTGCCGTCATAAGGCATTTATCCTGCGTGTTAATAGATGAGGACGCAGCCTGGGCTTTCACCGCCAACCATGTAACATCGGCCCTGGGTCATGCTGTGGCCCAGGACAGGTATAGGTCAATGTCCAGTGAAAACTAAAATGGTGTTGAAAGACTCCTTTTCGGCACTTTTTAAATGTGGGGGTCATGCAGGTTTGGGGCTCATGTTGTGGCCAGGGCAGTATAGTCAATGTCCAGTGAACTAAAATGGTGGTTGAAAGTATCCTTTTTCCAGGCACTTTTTTAATGTGGGGGTCATGCAGGTTTGGGTCTGCTGTGGCCCTGGACACGGTATAGTCAATGTCAGGTCAACTAAAATGGTGGTTTGAAGACTCCTTTTTCGGCACTTTTTAATGTTAGGGGTCAGGCGGTTTGGGGCTCATGCTGTGGCCCAGGACAGTATAGTCAATGTCCAGTTCAACTAAAAATGTGGTTGAAGACTCCTTTTCCTGGCACTTTTTAAATGTGGGGTCATGCAGTGTTTGGGGCTCATGCATGTGCCCAGGAACAGGTATAGTCAATGTCCAGTGAAACTAGTATGTGGTTGAAAGACTCTTTTTCCGGCACTTTTTAAATGTGGGGGTCATGCAGGTTTGGGCTCTGGGCTGCGTTCAGGGACAAGGATATTCAATGTTTCCAGTTCAAGTACATGATCGGTTCAAATCATACTGCCTTCTGGCACTTTTTAATTTGTGGGTGATCGCAGTTTTAAGTGTCAGGCTGTGGTACATAGACAGGGATAGTAAATGGTCTGTGACTTTTTTTCTGTGATTTTATAACCTAAGTGTGTTGCCTAGATGTGCACGTATCCATTTCGACTGTTGTTGGATGTTTATTTCAGCTTCTCCAGCCTTGTTTGGGTGTAAATAATGAAGGTGTTGATTTCGCTACATAGACTTTAATGGTCATCGGCATAATCGAATGCTCACTATCGAAAAAACCTTTATCGATAGCGGCCGACTATCGACTATCGATCGATCTCGATAGCCAACGCAATCGCTCAACACTAGTCTCAGGCAGCTGCTTAGAGTTCCAAGTTCATAGGACAGCGTGTGAAGCTGCAGCAGGAGGTAGGACTGTGATGGGTCCAAAAGCTTCAGTGTTTTCCCAAAGGCCCCAGGGAGGTGTCGGTGGCCGGTCTAGAAAGGCAAGGATTATGCAGTCCACAAGACTTAGCCCCGGGTCCCGGGGATAGCAAGTGAGCTCCTGAAAGCCCGTGTACTGTGCTGCAGGCACCAGAGGGGGGGGTGGTGCCCAAAGATGGGTGTTCCTTACTGGTGCATTGATGATAGGCGCAGATACAGAGCAGATGGTCTTTTGTTTGTACTTTTAGCGGTCACTAAGGGCTCAAAATGTTCCTCAGGAGTTCAGCAAAAATTCTGGATCAGCAGGATCGCAGTTTATGGAGGTTTATTTGAGCAGAAATGATAAGGGCTTCAGCAAGCTCCAGCAGAAGCAAAAATCCGGGGTTTAGACCACGCCCCGAATCCGTCCTTTTTTTGGTATGTCTACAGCGTGGCAAAAAACAACCCGAAAATAATTACTAAAACGTTCATGAAACTGAGTTTTCGTCCACTGCCTGTCAAAATCGTGAAAAACGTCTGTTTTTTGCCGCGTTTTTGTTTTTTGGAGGTTTTTTTTTGCGTTTTTGAAGCTTTTTTTTGGGGGTCTTTGCCTTTCTTTTTAAAGTATGCACAAAAATTAAACCATTGGGTGTAAAATAACCCCACAGGGGAGTTTTAAAATGTTTGTAGTCACTTCCTTTAGATCACTGTAGCCATTATGACACATTGTCCTTTGTTGCTGCGATGCTACACTTTCTTAACCCCTTAATAAAACTTGGGCGTATTTTTTTAATTTCCAGGTCGTTTGGGGGTTTAAAAGCCCCTGGACGTATGCATACGTTGGGGTTTCGCGCGAACTCTAAAGCAGGTTCGCGCGATCGGGCGGGGTGTAAGTGAAATTTTAAAAGGCTGACCCCCGCGGTGGGCCCCCGACCCGCGATCATCCGGAGGGGGGGGGGGGGGGGGCCTTTTAACCCCTTTTAATTTATCGCGACCTTCGGGGTCGCAAAAACTAAGAGAGCGCGGAAAGGGAGTTCGCCCCTTTTTGCGTCTTGTGGGGGCAGCAACTGAAGGATCGTCGATCCGTGCAGCTTCCCTTCTGCAAACAGCACAGAGGGCTTTGAATGTTCCCGGGGTGTCTGTGACCCCCCGATCCCCGGGCGTGCCCTGTGGGCATGGGGGCATCGTGCGGACGTTGTCATAGGAAAAAAGTCCCACAGCAAAACCCTGTGCATTGATTCCTATTGAATGGAGATTTAAAAAATTCTCATTAAAATCCCCTAGGGGGGAAAAAGTAAAAAAAAATGTGAAAAAAAAAAAAAAGTAAAAAAAAAAAAGGTAAAAAAACATTTTAAAACAAAAAAAGAAAAATAAAAAAAAAAAACACTTTTCCCACCCCCCCTTTTTCCCCTTTAAAACGCCAATCGCTCCAAAAAAGTTTAAAATAAATAAAAAAACACCGTTTTTTGGTATGCCCGAATGGGGTAACGACTTTTGCCCTATAAATCTGTCATTTTTAATTTCCCCCGGGGGGGAAGGGTTTTGATTTTTTTGTTCACCCCGCAGCACATAAAAATGGAATAAAAGTGATAAAAAGGGGGAATAACCCCCAACGTTGTTCAATTAAAAGTCCATTACCCCGAAAAAAAAAAAGTCCTTACACAGTCGTTTTTGGGAAAAAAAAAAAAATTTTATGGCTCTCAAAAGTGGGAAATCCCAAAAATTTATTCTTTTACCATTAAAAAACTTTTTTTTTTTTTTTAAAGTGCTTATCAAATAAAAAAAACTTTTAAAAATTTGGGGTTGTTTCCCTTTTAAAATCTTTATCGCCCAAGGGAAAAAAAGTTAACTTTTACGGATACGGGAAATAGTGAGGGTTGGGTTAAAAAAAAAAAAAAAAAAACCCCAAACTGGGATTCCCAGTATTTTTTACACTTTTCCCTTTCCCAAAAAAAAGGTTTTTAAAAATGTAAAAAAGTCTTGTACCCCCAAAAATGATCCCAATAAAAAAACTAAAACTTTCCCGCAAAAAAAAACCTTTGTATATGCCCCTTTACTAGAAAAAAAAAAAAAGTTATGGTTCAACTATGGCAATGAAAAAAAAATTTGGTTTTTTTTTTCCTGTTTAAATAAAAGTGTTTTTATTGTAAAAAAAAGCAGAAAAAAATTTAAAAAATTTTAAAAAATTGGGGTTTTAGGGCCCGGTAATCGTATCGACCTGTGAGAAAAGGGCTAGCATGTTTTTATTTTATGCAGGGACCGCTATAAAAAATTTAAAATTTTAAAAAAAACATCCCAGGATTGCTGTTTTTTTTTTTAAAAAACGCCCTCACAAAAACCTTAATAAAAGTGAAAATTTGTTTTTTTGAAACCCCTTATTTTGGGTTTCCCAATTTTAAGAACTCAACACCCCGCAAAAAAAAAGGGTCTACCACCCTTGAAACAGCAAAAAAAAAAAATTTAAATGACTGTCAGAATAGGAAAACCCAAAAAAAAACCCAAAATTTTTTTTATAAACCTCTTTTCTATTGTGTAAAAAAGTAAAAAAAAATTTAAAAAATATTAAAATTTATACCATTCCCAATTGTACGGCCCCCCATAGTAAAGTTATTCATCATTTCTTGGGTTTCGGGAAAACCCCTTATAAAATTGAACCCCCAAAAAATTTTGGTGGTTGCTCCCCCCCCTCCCCCCTTTTTTAACCCCCAAATTTGCTAAAAAAAACAAATACTTTTCCAAAAAAAAGGGAAAAAAATCCCTGAGGGGGGTTTGAATCTAAAATGGGGCAAATTTAAAAGGGTTTTTCCCCCCTGTTTGGAACTTTAGGGGCTTTGAAAATGCGACATGACCCCCCCCAAAATTGCTTTCCCAAAAGCCAAATAGCGCTCCCCCCCCTTTTGTCACGCCCTGCCTTGCGCCCAAAAAAGCATTTTAACCCCACATCTAAGGTTTTTCCCAAAAATTTGGGAAAAAAATTGCTTAAAAAAGTTTTGGGGTTCTTTTTCCCAGGATTCCTTTTTAAATATAAAAACTTTTTTTAAGAAAAAAATTGCAGATTATTAAAAAAAATTTTTTTTAAAATTTTTTCAAAAGCAAAATTTGCTAAAAAAAAAAATTTGTGAATCCCTTTTGGGGCGATTTACCACTACACACCTGTATATATACTTAAAGGGGGTTTTTTTAGTTTCCCAAAAAAGGGGGCCCTTTTTGGGGGTGTTTTTTAATTTTTTGGGAAATTTTTGGGCCTTTCAAACCTGAAATGCCCCTTAAATAAAATTGCTTTAAAAAGAGCCCCCAAAGAGCCCAAAGTAGATGCTCCTCCAAATTCGGGGGGCTTTTGGTTGACCCAAATTAAGCACTAGGGCCCTTTTTTTGGGGATATTTCTAAAAAGGCAGCCCGGGGGGAAAATGATTTTTACTTTGCTTTTCCCTAGTCACTTTCCCGTTTTTAAATAAAATAAGGGAAAATAAATTTTGGGAAAAATCGGGCAAAAATAGTAAAATTTTTTGAAATTTCCCCTCCACTTTCTTTAATTTTTTTGTGAAATACCTAAGGTTAAAAAAAATTCCCAAAAACACTGTTTTTTAAAAAATTTTTAAAGGGGTCTAGTTTTTTTAAAAGGGCCCTAATTAAGGGGGTATCTAAAATTGGGGCCCCCTCAAGCACTCAGAATTTGGACTGGCCCCAAAAAAAATGTATTTTGAAATTTTCCTGAAAATGTGAAAAAATTAAATACAAAATTTTTAAACGCCCTCTAATGTATATATATAAAAAAAAGGAAACATTTAAAAAAGTTCCCCAAAACCTATAGGGGAAAATTTTGGTAGTTGCTATTTTAAATAAACTATTTTGTGGTGAATTATTATTGTTTGCCCGCGGGAAATTTTTTGAACTTTCAAAATCACAGTTTTTCAAATTTTTCTGAAATTTTTGATTTTTTCAAAAAATTTTTTAAGGGTTTGATGGATAAAATTTTTTAAAAATTAAAGCACAATGTGCCCGGGGGGAAAAAATCCGGAAATCAATGGATAGGTAAAATTTGTCAAAAGTTTTTCCCTCCAAAAAAGTGACACTTCCCAGATTTCAAAAATAGGGCTGTGTCGGGAAGGCCAAAAAATGGCTGGCCCTTTAAGGGTTAAAATTTTTTGCACCAGATTCTTGCCCCAAAAATTCCACAAAAAACCCACATTATCTTTGAAATTACGAAGGGATAACCTGATTAGCTAAAAATTTTGTAAAAGAAAAGGATTTTAGGGGCCAAAACCCCAAAAAACGCTTTATTGGAAAATTCGAAAAAAAAAATTTTGGTTTTCAGAGCGGATCAGTTTTTTTAGCCCCAAAATTTTTAAAGATTTTTGGGATCTTGCCCCCAAAACCCGTCAAAAAACGGTTTTTCTGGGGCCGAATTTTCCGAAAAAAAAATTTATTTATTTGCTTTTAAAAAGGGTTTAGACCACTTTTTTAAGCGAAAAATTCCTGAAAAAGTAGGAAATTTTTGGCCCCAAAAAAAAAGGAAATTCTGGCGCCGAAAAATCTGAAAAAAAATTTATTTTTTGGGTCAAAAAGGGGAGATCACTTTTTTTGCGCAAAAAATCTGAAAAAAAAAATTATTTTGTCCCAAAAAAAGGTTTAAAAAAAAGGGATTTTTAAAGAAAACCCGTTAAAAAAAAAATAACGTTTTTTGGGGGTTCAGAACCCGGGGATAACGTTATTAGCGCCAAAATCTGAAAAAAAAGATTTTTTTTGTCCCAAAAAAACAAAAAAAAAACGGATTCTTGCCCAAAATCCTTTAAAAAAACGTTTTTTTTTGGGGGTCAGAAGGAAGATAACGTTTTTTTGCGCCAAAATCTGTAAAAATTTTTTTATTTTAAAAAAGGGTTTTGGCCAAAAAATCTTTTAAAAAAATTTAAAAAAAAAAAAAAGTTTAAAAAAATTTGGCCCCAAAATCCGTTAAAAAAGGGAAATTTTGGCCCCAAAAAAATCCGAAAAAAATTTTAAATTTTCATTTTGTCATTTAGCAGAAAACCCTTTTATTAGCCCCAAAATATTTTTTAAAAAAGGGTTTTTTTAGCTCAAAATCTTTAAAAAAAAAAACTTTTTTGATGCCAAAATCTTTTAAAAAATACGTCTTTTTAGTGAAAGAAATATGAATTGCGAAAAAATCTTTTAGCGCCCAAAAGCTGATCTTTTTTATTAAAAAAAGGGTCCCGAAAGGGAACACATCGACACTTGTATCCCAAAATTTGAAAAATGTTTTTCCCTTTGTTACCCCCAATTATGGTGTAATTTTGCTTTTCCTGGGGGGTTTTCATTAAAAAATCGGGGCAAAAAAACCCCGCGAAAACCCCCCCCCAAAAAACACGCCAAAAGAGGGCCGGGTTGCTTTACATGATCCTTTTGAAAATTTTCTGTTTTTTGCTCTGGCTTTTTTTTTTAGAGCATGTTGCAAAAAAAGACCAGTAAAAAAAAACGAGAAAAAAAAAAGCTCAGTTTTGACGCAGGAAATTTTTAAATTAGAAGTCTAGGGGAAAATTGATTACAGCCCTTTTTCCCAGGGGTTTTTGGGAAAACGAAAAACGTTTAAAAAAAAAATTTGCGTTTTTTTTTTTTTTGTGCATTTGTAGACAGACCCTTTTAAACTGTAAAAAACAAAAAAATCCTTTTTACTGCTCAATAACTCTGATTTGGCCCTAGCTTTTAAATCCCACAGTCGTATTCCCATGATTCTAGGCAGTTATTGAGGAATGTCAATTGTGGATGAAACGGGTTTTTTTCCTTTCAGCTGGGGGGCTAAGGAAGGGGCCCCAGGCCTATTATTTTCGTTCGGGGTTAACAAAATACCATTAGTGCAACATAGCAATAATAAAGAACAAAGAAAACATTCAAAGTTCAAAACACAACAATATTCCCATTTTACATAAAAAATAAAAAAAAATAATTGAAATTTATCATTTTTTTTATTTTAAAATTTTTTTACCCTCACCCTACCCTAAATTGGGGAAAAAAAAATCCAAAACCCTTAAAATCATTTTTTTTTTGTTTGTTTGATAAAATAAACCCAAAAAATCTTTATTTCTTGAAAGTGATGCCAATAAAAACTGGATTTTTTCCGGGAAAAACCCAATGACCCAGACCCATAGAGGGAAAAAAATTTAAAAAAAAAATTTGTTGGTGTCAAAAAATTTGATCCCACGGGAAACTTTTTACAGAAGTTTTTTTTAAGTATTAAAACATAATGTAAAATATATGAGTTTGGAAACTCCACAATTGTACTGATCAGCAAAATATTGTTAACATCATTTTAAACAATGCCACAATTGCATTTTTTCATCACAAGGAAATTTTTTGGGGGCTTTTTTAAAAATCGTATTGTATGTTAAAGAATAGCATTAAAAAAACACAACTTTTCCCATAAAAAAACAAGCTCTCATCTGGGCATGTCTACAGAGAATCCAAAAAAAGAAAGGGTTTTAAAGGGGGCCCCTGGATGATAAAAAAAGACAAGTTGTGCCAGAAGTTGGTTTTGGCGGAGGTTTTAAAGGGTTTTTTGTCATCAGTAGGGACAGCAGCCACAAAAAATAAAAAAATAATAATGATTACTTGGGAAATGCAACTTACTGATCTATTTATAGGGAAAAAAAACCCCAAAGCCCAATGCTTTAATTTTAAAAATTTAACAAAGGTGTTTTTTATCAAAATAGCAAAAGGGGCCCAACTAAAAAAACAGAGTTTCAAAGTTTTAAAATTTTTTTTTGCAAAACGGAGAAAAATGAAGGGGTAAACCCTTTTAAAAGATCCTTGGGTAATGAGTGAAATTGGGTTATTTCTTTTTCTAAAAATTTCCAGGGTTTGGGGGATAAGTGCTCCTCGACCCTTCCCTATATTTTAATTTTTAGTCATTGATGGGGGCTCCACTTTTAAAAATCATGTGGGGAGGAGAAAAAAAAAAACATGAGGGAACATGTCGTTAACCTCGCTGTGCTCTCATTTTCCCATTGCCCCACAACGCCCGATTAAAAATTTAGAGGCGTCATTTCGGGCCATAAAATTGTTTCCCGTTTGGGCCTCTTTCCCTTAAATTTTAAAAATTTTGAAAAAGGTACTTTTTTGAGCGGGGGAAATGACTTTTGGTTTTTGAGAAAATATTTTTCCTCCCCCAAACCCCGGGGATATTTTTTTTCCTAAAGCTGATCAAGACATTTTGAGGGGCCCCCCTTTTTTGAACCAAAAAGGAAACCCAACCCAGACAAAATTAGTTTTGGGGGAAAGTTTAAAAATTTTAATAATCTTTTAAATATAGCGCCCCAAAATATTCCCCAGCACTTTTCAAATTTTGAGGGTTTTTCATTCCGACATTTTCAATTTTTAAAAAAACTTACAAATGAGACCGAGGTATGAGGACCCCGCTCGCGAGAGCTTAAAAATCTTTTATGGTGTTTGGGTGAGACCAAAGGGGGTTTAAAAAGTGCAAGGTTTACAATGGTCCCGCCCTTTTTTCATAAATTTGGAAGGGGGGTTTACATAAAAAATTGGGTGACCCCGCCCCAAATGAAGTAATTATTTACGATAAATTTCCTGTTAGTGCCCTGTTTTAGGAGTGACAAATGTGTTTTTGGGTAAACAGTTAGGGATCTTGGTAGGGCCCGGGGTGGGAAAAGGGTTTTTCAGGGCCCCCCTTTAAAAAATTAAAGGGGAGAGTTGTGAATTTTGCCTATCGCCCCGCGGGAGCATATTCCATTTGAAAATGGTGCTGCAATTTTGAAATCTTTTGGGGAGGGGGATTGGGGGGTTGAAAGTTTTAGGAAAGTAGTCTGATTTTTCTTTAGCCCGGCGGGGGCAAGGGTTAGGGTGGTTTGACAGAGAGGGGGGGGAGATGTGGGGGGAGCAACCCCTGTGGAGAGCTTTATTTTTGGGTGAAAAGTGGTAGAGTTTATGTTGTATTCTGTTTTGAATAGGTTGCCAGTGCAGTGCTGGGCACAGGGTTAGAGGGCATCCGTATAGCGGCTGGGAAAAAAGAAAGGGTGGCTGCTGCATTTTAGGACAAAATTGAAGAGGGGGGGGGTTTTAAGAAAGGGAGACCCCCTAAACAGGAGTTGCAGTAGTCAAGACGAAAAGGGGAAAAAGAGCAAAAAATGGGGGGTTTTTAGCAGTTTCCACAGTGAGAAAAGTACGGATTTGGAGATGTCTTGAGGGAGCAGATGGCAGGAGCGAGCAAGGGATTGATATGAGGGGTGAAGGACAGATTTAGAAATCTAGTTATTACCCAAAGACACTGGCCTGTTGCTAGGTGTTTATGGTGGTGCCCACAGATCGAGACAAGAAATGACAGGTATGGGTTGGTTAGAAGTGGTGAAAGACAAGAGTTCCGGTTTTAGTGATGTTTAGTTTCAGATGGCAAGAGGACCATGATGTCAGAGACAGCGACAGACAGTCACTGAGTGTTTTGTAGCGGGCAGGAGTGATGTCATGGGAGGAGGTGTATAATTGGGTGTCATCAGCAGTAGAGATGGCTTACTGGGAAGGCCAAATTCTACTGGTAATGTCTTGATCCAATGGGATGTGTAGAGTGAAAAAAGGAGAGGACAAGAATGGATCCCTGGGGAACCCGACGCAAGAGCGAGAGGAGAGGAGGTAAGAACTGCAAATTGAGACACTGAAAGATCGGTCAGAGAGGTAGGAAGAGAACCAAGAGGAATGCGTTGTCCTGGGGGCCAATGGTGCTGCGCATGGTGAGGAGAAGGTGGTGTTCCACTAGTGTCAAATATGCTGCAGAGAGATCCAGAAAAAGCCTGCACGAGTATTTGCCCTGTGGATTTGGCAGTGAGGAGATCATTAGAGGACTTTAACTAGAAGAGTTTCTGTGGAGTGTAGGGTGCGGAAACCTGAGGCAGGAGGGTCAAGAAGAGAGTTGTAGAGAGATAGCGGATTTAAACGGAGTAGACCATGCATTCCAGGAGTTTAGAGATGAAGGGCAGGTTAGAGGACGGTCGATAGGTAGCAGCGCAGGATGGGTCAGAGAGGGCTTTTTCTAAGTTAAGCGGGTTCATGGATGGCGTGTTTAACGAGGATGGAAAGATACCAGTAGAGAGAGAAAGGTTAAAGATTGCGTAGGTGAGAGATAATAGCTGGGAGAGATAGACTAGGGACAAGGTGGATGGAATGGGTCACTAGGAGAGGTGGTAGGCGTACAGATGAGGCAGAAGCATGGACACTTCTTCTTCTGTCGTTGGTAAGGGGCTGAGAGCAAGACTAGAGGACGTGCCGGAGGGACGGATGGTGGTTTATTGAGGATTGAGATGAGATGTTTGCCGGATACTGTCTATTTTGGTCTTTGAAGTGAAGGTGGCAAGGTCTTCAGACAGAGGTCAGTGACGGGGCCTGAGCTTTTGGGCTGAGGAGGGTGTGGGAAAGTGTCAAAAACAGGCGTTTTGGGTTGTTGTGTAGTGTGGAGATGAGGGAGTGAAAATTTTGTTTGGCGCAGTGGAGGGCAGTGTGGTATGTTGCTGAGCATGAATTTGTAGTGGAGAAAATCTGCAGGTAGGCTTCGACTTTCTCACTGTCTCTCAGCACACCTGGAACATCGCTGCAGAAGCGAGTATGTGGCGTGTGCCCATGGTGTGGGCGTCTGACTCTGGTGGTGCGGTGTCTGAGTGGTGCAAACTGTCCAGGGTGGTTGAGAGAGTTTCATTGTACTGCTTGACAGCCAGGTCAGGACAGCGAGTCGGAGGAAGATTGGAGGCGTAGGACTGTATGGTGTCTATGAGTTCCTGTGTGTTCATGGAGCGAATGGTTTTCTGATGGCGATGGCAGGTGTGTCAGAGATGGCTGAGAATTGGTGATAGTGAAGGAGATTAGAGACTGGTGTGATCAGAGAGAGCATAAGAGAATTTGTGAGGTTGAAATTGATGCGTGACTGCAGAAAACCAGATCAAGAGCGTGTCCATCCTTGTGGGTGGGGAGAATCTGTAAATTGCAGAGGCCATAAGGATGATGTTAGTTGTGAGAGAAAACCGAGAGGCTAGAAGGAGACATAGGGTTGTCAATGGAATGTTGAAACACCCACGATGAGTGTGGGTATTTCATTGAAGAGGAAGTGTGGCACAGCAAGGTGGCAAAATGATCCAAGAAACTGGCGGGGATGATAGCGGAGGGGTCTGTACCTATGGCGTTTGAGGGATAATGGCGAAAGAGTAGAGGGTGTGGACCTCTAAAGGAGGGGAAATTGAGGGAGGGTGCAAGAGGAATGACCCCTGGTAAGTGCTAGTGTGGAGTAAGGAGTTGCCAAATCCTCCACATGGCCTGTTCTCAGGTATGGGGTGGGTATGGGGTGAAGTGTAGGCCGCATAGGTCGAGGGCAGCAAGGGTGCGGTGTTGAGTGCTGGAGCCATGTCTTCAGTGGAGAGCGAGGAGATTCAGGGCAGTTAGAGAGCAAAGTCATGAACTGCAAGTGAGTTGTTACCAATCAGATCGGGCATTCCACAGAGCACATGTTTAAAGTGGCAGGAAAAGTACGTACAGCAAATAGCAAGCAGATTTGCAGAGTTTTTGGAGGGAGGAGGAGGGGTGAGCAGTAAAGGTGGGTGGAGGGGTTTGAGAGATGTCCCTGCAGCAAGAAGCAGAGAACAAAAGTGACAGCAGATGGTTTAGTGTTGTGTATGCAGCGGCGTTTGTGAACATTACGGAGGTGGTGGTTTGGGGGTAGTTTAAAAGGAAATGCGTGTGTGGATGGTATACAATAGTTGAGGGGAGGAGAGAGGGCGCTGATGTGAGATAGGCATTTTCAGGGGCGACACTGGGTTGTCGAAAGAGGAGATGGCTACAAGTTAGATAGCAGAGTGAGCATAGTGGATAAGGTGTATGTTATAAGAGAACAGTTATCTCACTAACAGTGCGATCCTTTCAAGCTCCCTTAAGCTCACTTCTTCTCTTTATTCTGTACTATTTCTGATGATCTGTATTACATTTCAAAATATTTGCTTCCCAAATTATGCACGAGAAAATTATGCCTCAGAGGAACGACGGTCTAGAGACCTGAGCTGTCTGATTTATATGAGAATGGATTAGAGTTCCTTGGTAGCATCAAATTAACCCACGGTGTTTAAATTGGGGTGAGCTACAAAATGCCACAGCAAAGCTAGAGACTTCAAGGATATCTGTGCTATGTAAATAAAACACAGGGTAATTATGGAGCACTAAGCTGGGGTGAACATATACACATTAATCATACAGTAAATATAAAACAGGGGAGTTATACAATGATGCTGTGGGATTGTTGAGGGTTGTAGTCATGACATAAAACATACCAGTATATAAAAACAGGGGAGTTATACAAATGTGCTGTGGGATTGTTGAGGGTAGTAGTCAAAGACATAACACATACGTAATTAAAAAAAGGGGAGTTATACAAATGATGCTGTGGCGATTGTTGAGGGTAGTAGTCAAGACATAACATACCAGTAGATATTAAAATCTGGGGAGTTATACAAATGATGCTGTGGGATTGTTGAGGGTAGTAGTACAAGACATAAACATACCAGTAATATAAATAACAGGGGTGTATATACAAATGATGCTGTGGGATTGTTGAGGGTAGTAGTCAAGACAAAACATACCTGTGGAGAGAGTACAGGATTAAAATAACCAGAAAGGTAAATAATCCTTTAGAATGACAGATATATCACATTCAATGATGCATGGACATAATCCTCGATTGTAGTAAATCCTTCTCAGAATTGAACCCACGCACTTTCCTCTGCTGTATTGAGTTGCTCAACGTTAAAAAGGGTATCTCACAAATAAATATGAATTGATTATGTGACAACAAGAAAAACAGAACATATCTTCAGTAATTTGAAAAATTCTGATGTACCCAGGTATTCCTATACCATGCTTATTCTCTGGCTCACTGGTGTGCCTCCGATTCCCTATTAGAATGTCCACCTTATGTATTTAATGCTGAAAATTGATTCTAATACATTGATTTTTATCGACTGGCCTGCACTAAAACAAAAATAACTTTATGTAGGAGGATGCGGTCAGTGGGACTGAGCTACTGAGAATGTGGGACCACCAGAAATAAACTCAATAGGTGGAACTTCTCCAAGAAAATCAAACGAACACTAGGGGGCAACATAATAAGTCTGCAGCAGTAATATCTACATACAGGAGCACTTTACATTATTCTAATTGAAAATGTATGTTTTGAATGATCTAAAAGAGTAAATTAATAAGTAAAATGGGATAACCCTCATGATTTAGCGCACGTGCTGGAGAGATTATCAGTATAATAGGTTATTATTATTTATTTTAAAGTGCCATTAATTCCAGGGTACTGTACATTCAAATGCAAATGGTACAATGGAATTCGATGAACAACGGCAAGACTAAATGACTTACAACTGGTACAGAAAGAAAGAGAACCCTGCCTGCAAAGGCTTACAATATACAAGAAGGGAGAATTGAGACAGCAGGTGAGGGGCAGACATGTTTGTGGGATTTTGAAGTTGGCAGAGTTATTGTAAATTATACGCTATCCTGAAAATATAGTTTTTTCTGTTGTTTTTTAAACAAATGAAAGTGGAGTAGAGTCTGATGTGTTGGGGTAATGAGTTCCAGAGTTTATGGGATGCATGGAAGATGGTTGTGTGAGGAGCTGACATGGGGAGAATAGAGAAGAAGGTCTTGTGAGAAGTGGAGATTGCATGAGGTATCTAAAGATAAAGGCAGAGTTGCATGGGCGAGAGGGGGGGGGGCAGGTTATAGAGAGCCTTGTATGTCATGTTTAGAAACTTAAACTGAATTTTCTGGGCAGTGGGCAGCCAGTGAAAGGATTGGGAGAGACAGAGGAGTAGAGGTGGATCAGCGGGGCAATGGAGTTGAGGATGGATTGGAGGAAAGAAAGAGTGCTAGATGGTAAGCCGCAGAGAAGGATGTTACAGTAGTCTATGCAGGAGATGACAAGGGCATTGGCTAGCATTTTTGTAGCATCAAAGCTATTTGTGACTCGATTGAAAAGAAACAGACCCTAATGGTAATAATCTTCAAATTCAACTTAAAATTAAATTGTCTTCTGATGTAACTTTGAGAACTTTTTGTACTAATGCTTCACCATTAGGGTATGTTCACAAGGCTTATTTTGGGATGTAATTCAGCCCGTAATTCACGCCGTACTGCGCCAAATTATGGGCTAAAATACATTCCAGTCATTACGGTAATCCACAGTTCTCATAGAGAACTATGGATTATGTCTCCTCTCCCTGCTCGCACAAATATATATACTTATCTAAGCGGGGAGATAAGTGACATGTCAACTATTCACGATGTATACGCGCTGAGAATAATGCATGTCTATGGGGCCTGCGGGCTGCTGGTATAAACCCCCCCCACCCCCACCCCCGTTCACACGGCGTGATTGCGGGGCGAAATACGTCCCGCAATTAAGTCGTGTGAACATAGCCTTATGCTTAAACTTGGAACTACTGTGAGGATCCTCAATCAACTTCTCAGATGATCAAATGGTCCTTTTGTCCAACATTGAACTTTCATTAAATTACTTCTTTATTATTATTATTATTATTATTATTATTATTATATTAGAGTTGACACCTAAAAGAGGAAAAATTGTCTTTTAAATAGTGTGGTTTAATATCACTAGTGTGGATGGAATCTCATTGATAAATTTCATGCATATGTAACATCTGGTGGAGAACTAAATGTGGAGAAAACAGAACTCATCATCTTTCCACCATCCAACTCTACCCCTGCCCCTGATCTCTCTATTACAGTCAACGGCTCTACACTCTCACCGATCCCACAAGTCCGCTGTCTTGGGGTAATCCTAGACTCTGCTTTATCTTTCAAACCGCACATCCAAACCCTCACCTCTGCCTGCCGCCTCCACCTGAAAACATCTCTCGCATCCGCTCATTCCTCGGCTATGACACTACAAAAATGCTGGTCCATGCCCTTGTCATCTCCCGGGTAGATACTGCAACATCCTTCTCAGGGCCCCCCAACTAGACCCTACCCCCCCAATCCATCTTAACTCTGCTGCCCGTCTTATCCACCTCTCTCCTCGCTACTCCTCTGCCCTCCCCTCTGCCAATCCCTTCACTGGCTTCCCATTGCCAGCGAATTTCCATTTCAAGCTACTAACCATGACCTACAAGGCTCTCCATGACCTCTCCCTCCATACATCTCTCCCCTAATTTCCAAATATCTTCCCCCACACACTCTCGTATCAAGGACTTTCCTCGCTCTCCCTTATAAGTCCTCACAAAAACCGTTCCAAGACTTCCCGTGCTTCACCCACACTCTGGAACTCACTGCCCCACACATCAGACTCTCCTCCACTTTCACCACTTCAAAAAGCAACCTGAAAACCCATTTCTTCAGGCTTGCCTATAACCTTCACTAAACTTGTCATACTTTCCCTCCTATAGACATGTCTGCCCCTCACCTCCTGTCTCCTTTCCCCCTCCTTGTAGATTGTAAGCCCTTCGGGTAGGGTCCTCTTTCCCTCTGTGTGCCAATTGTCATTATCCCTTATCACTGTACTCGTTTGAATTATGTAATGTATGTAACCCCCTCGAATGTACAGCGCCCTGGAATCAATGGCGCTTTAAAATAAATAATAATAATAATAATAATAATAATAATAATAATAATCTGGTCACTGCACTTGTACTGCACATTGTAAATAGCAGTTAACTTTAAGAAAGAATATGATTAGGTGCACTGTTCATTACTGGGTTAGGGATGGGAATTGCCTTATTAATATCTATGCAATTGGATCAAAACAGCTTTTCAGACTGGTCTATGCAGGAGTGTTCCCAAAGACTGACAGCAAGCAGAAATCTTATTCTTCCTTCTACTTTGCCCTCAGAAAGCATTCAACATGTCAACACTTCAGGTTCAGCCGAATAGAGTAGGGGAATGGGTTATACTGCGGAACTGACAAAGCCTATTTCTTCTTTTAATGTTGAAGAGGCAGTGACTGTCTACTGATGGCATCAGTGGTAGGATGTGAACCATATCTATTGGGTGCAAGATTCTATATTATAAAGGAACTGTGAACTTTTCTGTTGATCTGCATTGCTCCCTTGGCATCTCGATTTTCACTGCTGTTTTTTTCTTTAACCTCTTACTGCTGGAGCCAGTTTTTAACCACTATGACAGAGCCCCATTTTTCTGTTCTGACACATAGCATGTCACTTTATGTGAGAATAACTTTTAAGTCAGTTGTGGCTTTGGGAGGCCTGTATATTAGACATCCTCATAAAAATCTCCATCTAAAAACCTACTCCTCTTAAACTATTCAAAACACCATTTAGGAATGGCTTGTTAACCCTCCAGGTGTTTCACAGAAATTAAAGCAAAATGGAGGTGACATTTTCACATTTCATATTTCACTTTTTTGCAGATTATCAATTTTAATCCATTATGTACTGGAACACAGTAAAATTTTCAAATGAAAACCCCAATTTTGCATTTATAGAAATTTTCCCCTTATTTTGGCCCTTAAGGGTTACTTTTTGACTCAAACCCCAAGCCTCAATAGGGTGGAACACCTACTGTATTTTGGGGTCTTAATTTTTTTTTTTAAAATTGGTTTGGGAAACCCTTTAGGTTTTTTGGGGCACCTTTGGGGGTGTTAAAAAATTCCCGAAACACCCCTAAATTAAAATCATTTTGGAAAAATTAAAACCCCCCCGGGATTTTTTCGTGGGGTGTGGTGAAATATTATTAAAAACCCCAAAGGGGTTTCAAAGATTTTTTTTTTTGTGTTAAACTGAAAAAAGTTTCATTTTCAACCCAAGGGAAACCCGGGAAAAAAAAAATTTTTACCCAAGTTTGACAATACCCCATTTGTGGGTTTTTAAATTTCGTTTTGGGGGCTTTGGGAGAGTGTACAAGGGGAAAAAGGGGGGGGGTTTTTTGGCCTTTTGGGAAAATTGTTTTGTTGGAATTTTTAAAAGGTGCCCCGTCAAAAATTTCAAAAAAACCCCCAAAAATTTTCAACATAGCTGAAATCTTCCCGGGAAATCCCCCATTTGGGGTTTAACCCCTGTGGGTTGGGGGCGTTTGCATTGGCTATCGAGATCGATCGTTTGTCGATAGTCGGCCGCTTATCGATTAAAGGTTTTTTTTGAAAGTGGCAAACCCATTTGCGCGATGACCTTTTAAAATTTTTGGGGGAGGCCCAAAAAAACCCCCCATTATTTTCACCCCAAAAAAAAGGGGTGGAGAAGCTGAAATTAACATCCACAAAAAGTCAAAGGATACGTGCAAAATTTAGGCAACACATTAGGTTTTAAAAAAGGCACAGAAAAAAAATCACAGGGCCATTTACTATCCCTTTTCCCTTTTACCACAGCCTGACCCTTAAAAACCTTTCTCACCCAAAAAAATTAAAAAAATCCAGAAGGGGGTATGTTTTAAAACATCATGTTACTTGAAACGGATTTTTGAAATCCCGGGCCTGGGGCCAACAGATGGGCCCCAAACCTGCATGACTCCCAAAATTTTAAAAAAAATGCTGGGGAAAAAGGAGTCTTTCAAACCCCCATTTTTAGTTTCAATGGGCATTGGGCTTTTACCTGTCCCGGGCCACAGGGATTTTGCCCCCAAAACCTTTCAAAAGACCCCCCCATTTAAAAAAATGCCGGGGGGAAAAAAAGGAAATCTTTCAAAACCCCTATTTTAGTTGAAATGGGGTATTGACTATAACTGTCCTGGGCCCAGCATGAGCCCCAAAAACCCGCATGAACCCCCCAAAATTTAAAAAGTGCCGGAAAAAAAAAAGTCTTTCAAAACCCCCATTTTTGTTTCACCCGGACATTGACAAAACCCTTCCCGGGGCCAAAAGCATGAGCCAAAACCCGAAATGAACCCCCCCTTTAAAAAGTGCTGGAAAAAAAGGGGGTCTTTTTAACCCAAACCCTTTTAGTTTTAATGGAATTTTACTATACCTGTCCTGGGCCACAGCAAAGAGCCCCAAACATGCTTGACCCCCACATTTAAAAAGTCCCGAAAAAGGAGTTTTTTAAACCCACCATTTTAGTTAAAATGGACTTTGGGACTTTCCGGGTTCCGGGGCCCCACAGCGGGGCCCGGAGTTACAGTGGGTGGGGTTTGAAAAACCCCCAGGCTGGGCCCGTCATTTTTTTTAAACCCACGCAGGAAAAAAATGCCCTGATGACCCCGCAACGAAAACTGTCGGGGTTTAAAGCAGAGTGGGGAAAAGCGGAAGGGGTGAAAAACTCCAGCCTTCCTCTGACAAAAGTCAAAAACCTGGGGGTAGGGGTTCCCCCTCCGTATGGTGGGGAAACCAAATTTGAGTTCATTTGGGGAAATATGGTGGTTAAACGTCCTGTTACCCCCGGGTTTTGCCCTTTATCTTGGCATTTTTTTTTCCTCTTTTTTAACTCAAGGGTGCTGGAGGAAAAAATGGTCTCTGTACTTTGTTCCCCTGTCCGTGCTCCATACTCCATGTAATCTGAAAAACCCCTACTTCTGGTAAAGGGTTTTTCCTTTTCCCCTCCCTTGTAAAATTTCGGGGAGGAAATTTTTTTTAACAGTATTTTGTAATGAAAAAGTTTTTTAGTATTTAAAAATTCTGGGAAAAAACACATTTTTAAAATGGATGGAATCCCACCATGTTTTTTGTTTCTCTTTTTTTCATTTATTAAATGGGTTGTTTCAATACAGGGTTTTGATAGCTATGTTAAGATCTTGCAAAAACAATTTTTTTTTCCCAATTGTTCCTTTAAACAGTGCCCTCCTATTCCTGTTTCTGACAAAACCATTACGCTTAAACCCACTTGACCAATTGTAAAGAAAAAAATGTCGGTTAAAAACCCAACTTTTTTTTTAGATTAGGAACTGTATTTTATAGCTGCATGTCACAGAAAAATGCCCCCAAAAATTTTCAAAAGAAATGACCCTTGAGCCACTTTGTTAAATTTGTGAAGAAAAAAATGTCTGTTAGAAACAAAATTTTTTAAAAATAGGGCCCGTAGTATTGCTGCATTTTAAAGCAGCATGACCAAAAAATTAAAAAATGTCTTCTCAGCTACTGTTAAAAAAAGTGAGGGGGAAGAAATGTTTAATTAGAAAACCCCATTTCTGTTACAAAGGACCCTGATTATTGCTGTATCTAAGTACAAGACCCCAAAAAATTATTTAAAAAATGGGTTCTCAGCCCCTATTAAAAATTTTTTAGGGAGAAAAGCCCCTTAAAAAACCACATTTCTTTTTCCCCAAAAAAAGGCCATAAAATTTTACTGTATTTCCCCAGCTACATGATCCCAAGGAAATTATAAATATGCTTCTAGCCACTATTAAAAAATTTGGGGAGGGAAAAAAAGCCTTAGAAGCCAAAATTTCTGTTCCAAAGGGGCCTTTATTATTGTGTATCTTTACAGCAAAAATGACCTCCCAAAAAATTGACAATGTGAAAAAATTCTTAAATAAAGTGAGTAAAAGGAAAAACGGTGTTGTCATGAAACCTTGCTGTCTTTTTTTGTTTTCTCCCAGCAAAACCCGCAAAAATGAAACTGTTGGGAAAAGGAATTTAAAAAAAGCAGTAAAAAATGATCATTTTAAAAAAAAGTTTTCAAGGGGGGACCATTTCTGTTTGAAAAAAGGGAAAGTTTAAGGACTGGCCCAAATAATTTGGGGGGACCCGGCAAAATTTGGGGGAAAAACATCATCAGGGATCCCTGCTTATTCTTTTTGATGAAAAGGTTTTAAAAGATCCCCCATTATTGTGGGAAAACCCGGGTGCGTTTTTGTAAGACTCCTCCCGCCCGGTGAAGGGTTCGCCCTTTGATATGCGGGGGCTTTTGGGAAGGGGAAACCTCCTTTGGCCCTGACGAGCCAAACTCGGGGCCCTTTGTCCATTTTTTGGGTAACCCCGAAGTCTATTTTAGTGGAACACATGCAAAAAAAAATCGGTGTTTTGGGGCAGATAGTTTAAAGACCATGGGTCTTAAAACTGATTTTTGTGTGTTGGATGTGTGCCGGCCCTTGCATGCGTTTGGGGGGGAGGGTGGAAAAAAAAGATTGCCAGGGTCACCCCTTAGGGTTCTGCCACCTTTTCCTGCTGCTGTGTGGACCCTATTGGCCCCTTACTGCTGTAAGTCGTGTGTTGTTCCCCCCGTGACATTTGGGGAAAAGGGGAAGCAGAGCAAACCCGATGTCTCCAGTTGATTAAACAGCAAGGTCTCCCCTTTTTTTGGATTTTACTCTCTATTTGGGTGGGTTTGGAAAGGGAAAATGGTGATTTTTGGGTTTTTTACCGGGGGTCCAAAGGGGGGTGGCCAAAACCCGTTAAAATGTTGGTTTATTTGGGTGGCCTTAATGCGAGGAAACATGTTATTGGGGGGAAAAATTGGGGATCCAAGCACTCATGGAGAGATGGAGCCTTGATTTCCCAAGCCTTTGGGCGAGGGGCACTAGCCCAAATTATTTTTCCTTATCTTCCTTTCCCCCGCCTCAAAATTTGCGCCAAAACCCCTTTTTCCCAAAGGGGGGAGTCGGGGAACATCGGTTGGGGGTTCCCGGAAATTTTTTCCTCCCCTTTTACCCCCTCCTCCCGCTGCCCTCCCGGGCCCGCTTAACACAGCCCTGACTTGCCCGGATGATTTCACCCCGAGAGGCTGATTTCGCCACCCTTGGGACTAGCTCTGGAAACCCCAACCCCTGCTAATGAAGCCGGGTGAAATTGTGAAAAATGTCCGGGGACTTGTGGATTTGACGGGGGAAAAAAGGCTGTGTCCGTCTGTTTTCCCCTCTCCTCCTTTCCCTCGCTGGCGGGACCTGGGTTTTTTCAGAGTGTCTCAACGGGTCGTTCCGAACTAAAATCACCACAATTGGGTCATTTCTGACAAGGGGGTTGTCCCCACTGAAAATTTTGGTGGCTTCTTCAAAAACCCGGCAAGGGGGGTGCAGAGCTCCCTTTTACCCCCCCCTCCACTCTCGGTGCAAAAACCCCGAAAGGGCCGTACCGGGTGCTTTTTTCAGGCCATGGGTCACATTTGTACGCCCTAATGGCATTGCGCTTTTCTGCCCACAATGGGTGGGGGCATTTGGAGGGGGAATTCCAGGTGTTGCCAACCCTAAAAATTGAGACGGGTTTACGGGGGAAGGGGCCCAGCTGACGCTGCAACAAGCCAGGCGGGGCGAAGAGGGTGCGAAAGGCCCGGAAAATTTTGGAAAAATCAACCTCGGGGCCCTTTTCAGCCGGCAGTCCAGACCCGGGGGAGCTCTTTAAGGGAAAATTTTTGGGAAAGACAAGGTTCATGACATTTTGCCGGCAAGGGGTGTGCTCCCGCCTAACCCATCTTAAAAGGGGGGCCAGCAGGGTTTTTTCCCGTTATCGCACAACCCCCCTTGGGGTGGCACAAGGGTTTTTGGGCACCCCGCCAGGGGGCTCGGGGTTTGTTGTTAAAAGCCGTCCAAAGCTCCCGACCCGTGTGTGGACGGGCTCCAAAGGGAGGGTTAAATTTTAACAAAGGCCTGGGTCTCTGGGGACGTGATGCCCCCAGAGGACCTTGGGGGGAAAAAGGCCCTTTTCACCCTTCCCCGCGGTTTTGAAGAAACGTGCGGCCCAGCCCCGAGAAACCCCCGTCACCCCCCGAAAATTTTCCCCCAGCCCCAAACCCGTGAGCTGTCAAAAAAGATTTTTAGCGGCTTTGGGCCCTTTCTTACAGTCCCTGTGTCCCGGGGGTGAGATGGACTTTTTGGGGGACAGATGCAGACAGCGCCCTTTAAATTTTAGATGGGCACGTGGCTGGCCAGGGCAGGGGAAAGCTTTTCTGGGGAAAAAATGAAAAAGCCCGTCGGCAAACTTGGGATTGGGGGGCAAGCGGGGGGCCCCTTTACGTGGGGGGAAAACCCCTCTGTGTCCACCAGACGGAAAAAGGCAAATTTCCAAAAGGGCCCAAAAACCTGGGAATGCCGACATTTAGGGTTTGGGTTTTGGGGGTTTGGGTTTTTAAATGTTTTTTTTGCTCCCCAAAACCCGGGAAGACAGAAAGGGTGGGGCTAGGGCTGGCCCCCTGTACGGCGGCAGGTGTCAAATGGGGAAAAAGGGGAAGGGGTAGGATCGGTTCTGGTTTGGTTTTTGGTGGTACTCGGGCGGACGGTTTGGGGGCTGGGAAACGGAGGCTGATCCCCCGATCAAGATTTTGAGAGACATGGGCAGTGGGGAACGCTTTTGGGGGGTGGCGGGAAAAGGGGGAGGAGGCGGGAGGGGGCCAAACAAAGGGGTTTTGACAGTGGTTGGGGGCCCGGGTGTTCTGGGCCCGTTTTGGGGAAGTGTTCCCCCCCATTTCAACTCATGAAATTGTTTATGGGGATAGAATGTTGGGTTGGGTTTAAACCCCTTTAAAGGGTTTTGCCCCTTTCTTTGCGGTTTTTTCGGCAAAGGCGGCATTTGACCCTCGCTTTGGGGGAATCAGAGGCTTGCTCCAAAAAAAAGGCCCAAAACTTGAGAAAGGGCCTGGACCTTTTTTACGGCGATAAGCGAGGTTTGCGCTGACCTTTTGGGTGGCGGAATAAAATTTAGGGATTCTGCGGGCCACCCTCTCCCTTTTTGTGGCGGGGGCCCCTATTTTACATACCCCCCTGTTTTTCCCCCTCGTCCAATGATGGGAAACGGTCGAAGCAAAATTTGGGAAAAGGGCCCGGATGGATCCCCAAAGTAAAAACTTTATCCATTTTATTTAAACTTTAAACACAGGTGAATTGGTTTGTCCTGACTTTCTGATCCGGGAAACTGGGGGGCTACAAGCAAGGGGCCCGCAAGGGGTTTTCTGGAAACCCCCGGGATTTTTCGGGTTGACCCGGTTTCCCTTTACCTTCTTATTTGGGATCAGTAAATGGGGGTCCCGAGCAGACTAAATCATTCCCCCTTGTTTTTTTAAAAATGCCTTTGGGCCCCAACCGTTTTTTTCATCAAAGAGGTTTTTCAGAAAAATGGGGTTATCCCCCAGTGGTGGGGAAAACGGGTTGGGCATTTGGGGTGTTCATTTTGGACGGAGCTGTGATGCTGAATTTACGAAAATTTGTTTGGGCCCTGGAAAAAAGGGGGACGGGGGAGGTAAGACTGCTGGGTTGGGAGGTTGCAAATTTTAAAACCGGGAAGGGCAGATTTGGGGACGATTTCGTTACTTAGTTTTACAGGGCCCTTGGGCCCAGCGATACGGGCCCGCGGTCCTTTCAAAAACTAAAAAGATCCCCTGGCATGCGTGTTGTCGCCCGATGGAAGGAACACCTTTCCCCGTTTCCTCTACCCCCATGTGCTTTCCCCCCCCCTTTTTCTCGCTTTCCACCCTTTATATCGCCCCCTGTTCAGAAAAAAATAAAAATTTTTAGGAAGGTATGGTTTGTTTTGGAAAAATCCTTTTTTAAAAAAAAGGCCCAAAAAACAGTATTCTTCAAATCCCCCTAATTTAAAAAAAAAATTTTCTTTGGGTTAAATTTAAACTGCAAGGGTGGGTTTTCAAAAATCGGATGGGGAAAAGGGCCAAAAAACACGTATCTGTTATGGTTTTTGGGATAATTAAAAAGGTATTTTTTTTCCCTTTTTAATTCACTGTGGTGAATATAGAATTGCGTTTTTTAAAAATTTCGTAGATGCTGCGTCAATTTAACAGTGACTGGGTTTCGCAAAAAATCAAAAAAAACCCCGTAAATGTTTTGTTTTGAATAAAAATACGGTATTTTTTGCACCTTTAAAAATTTACCTGTGGTTTAAAATAGAAATTGGTTTGTTTTAAAATTTACGTAGATCTGCGCAAGAAAGTGGGGGTTTCGGGAAACAAAATAAAAAAAATGTAAAATGTTTGTTTTGATTTTTAAAAAAATTGGGATTTTTTTTCACCTTTCAAATTTACCTGTGGTGAATATAAATTGCTGTTTTTAAAATTTTGTAAAAAGCTGCATTTAATGAACAGTGCTGGGTGGCAAAAGTCAAAAAAAGTAACTGTTATTTTTTGAAAATAATAAAAAGGTATTTTTTTCACTTTCAATTTTTTTATGTGGTGAAAATAGAATTGTGTTTTAAGATTTATTTTAGATGCTGCGTCCCCAAAGAACGTGTGGGTGCGGGAAAAATCAAAAAAAAAAGTAAAATTTTTGATGTTTTCGTTTCGTACCCCAGTATTTTTGGCAACAAAACAACCCCGTGCTGACTAAAAAATTTCTGGATTGTATTTTTAAATCAAGGTGGATATATCAACAGTACAGGTTGTAATGGGGGAAAATTGAACAAACCCTTTTTGAAAAGTATATGTTTAAAAAAAAAGTGGAGTTTTCAGCTAAAAAGGGGACCCGCGTTAATAGAAATTTTGTTTATCCAATATTTTAAATTCAGGGGTTTCCCCAAAATCCAGGAAAATATTTTTAAAAGCAAAAATGTTAATAATAAAGATATTCCCTTTCCATTTTCTACCTAAGTTTGGGGAAATTTATCCGTGTTCTTTTAGATTGAGCTTGTCTGTGTTCACCCCTTTGGGGGGAACCCCCCCCCCCCCCCGCTCCCACGCCGGTGAATTTACAGCGGGGGTGTGCTTTTAAAAATTTCTAGCTAATAATAAAAAAGTTAAAAACTCTAATTAAAATAGAAATTGGAAGGGGTCAAGCTAATAGGGAAAAGGTTTCTCTGGCAGAAATAGAATAATTTTTTGGGGGAGCTGTTTGGCCCCAGGCAGAGCGAGGGGCCTATTCCCCTTTTGAGAAGCTGAAGGGGGACACTGAGGCTTTTAAAAAGGAAAAAGCTTTTCTTGGGAAAAAAAAAAAGGGGTCATGTGATTTTTCCCGCCCAAAAGTAACCCCTCACATCCCCGTTTATGACGTGGGACCATTTTCACCCCGCTTATTCGGGGGTCTCATTTGTGGCCGCCAAAAAAATTTTTGAAGCGCCGAAAAAAGGGGGGAATCTTATAGATGATGACAGGGTTTTAACCTTAATTATGCAAAGACTGGAAATTTGATTACCATAAAAACCTTGCCCAAATTTAAAATTTTTTGATTAAAAAAACGTTTAACCCCTATTTAAAAACCCCCCCAAGGAATTTTAAACTAGGGGTTTATTGGGGCAATTTTGGGCCAAAAAGGGGTTTCACAGTTTTTTTGAAAATTTTTATGAAAATGGAAAAAAAAAAAAAAAAAAAGCAATTATGCCATTGTTTTCGAGATTTATTTTTACAGAGTATTTTACTATGTGGGTCAGTGCAATTACAACAATATCAATTTTATTAATGTTTTACTACTTTTACACAATAGAAATGCTTTTGTAAAAAAATAGCATTTTTATATTGTCATAGTTTGAGAGCTATAACTTTTTTTAGTTTTCTGTGCACAGAGACATATAAGTGCCTGTTTTTTGCAGGAAAAGTTGAAATTTTCATTGGTAATATTTTGGGGTTTAAATTAAACTTTTATCGCTTTTTAACAAGAATTTTGGGAGGTCGGATGTATAAAATACAACAATTCTCAGCTGAGCAATACTCAGCAGGTCAAAACGATTACAGCGCATTTTTTTTATGTTTTTCTGCTTTTACTCAATAAAAGCACTGTGTACAGAGATGTTTCAAGTAAAATGTTAGTTTTACTCCCTGGTTCGATGCAATTATGGCGATATGTTTTATGCATCACTCTCTTCTGATAGTCATCATTTTTTTCTATTTTTCGTTTAACAGAGTTTTTTTGTGAGACAAAGTGTCATTTTTACTGGTACCAATTTGCCATTTAATATGACTTTTTATTCCATTTAATGTGCATAGGGATGAACAAAAATTGCAGTTCTGTCATAGTTTTTTTTTTTATGCCATTTATTGTGTGGTTTAAATAACGCATGGGTTACCAAATATGTGTACTTTTACATTTTTTATCTTTTTGGGGGCAATTGGCATTTATAATGGGGTAAGGGCAGTCTACATGTTTTTGAGGTTTTTTTGTGCTTGTGTTTTTTGCTATTTTAATTTTTTCACTTCTTTTGACTTTTCTACAATATTTTTACTTGTCCAAAGTAGAGGACTTTGATCAGCGATCTATAGATCATGCTTGCTACACCTAATTATGCTTGGCTGGGCATGGTGATATCACAGGCAAAACGAAAGCCTTTGATAAGATTCCGGGTTGCCATAGAAGCTATTAGCACCCTACAATCGTGCTGTGGGGGTGTCGATGTAGACAGAGGGAGTCCCCTTCTTCTCTCTTTCCCTTAACTGCTGTGGTCAATAGCACATGAAGCCAGTGGTAATATACAGCTGGTTCCATGTACACATTGTGCGGGTTCTGCTTATGAGCCTGCAAGATGTCTATGATGTTACAGTATGTCAATTTGCGGGAACCCCTTACTGACCATGACTTACTGGTACGTCAAATGTCAGTAAGGGGTTAAAGGCATTGTCAGGGTTACTTTTAAATATTCTATTTAGGATAGTTGTGCTCTGATAAAATAAAAAAAAACACATACTCACCCACCCTCTCACATCCGTTCCAGCATTGTTTCAGTTTTTCTGTCGACGTTTGTCTGCTGCAGTCGGATCGAGACTGCTGAAGCTATTAATGAGCTACATCAGTCACGTGTCAATGCTCGATGCCACCAAATGGAAGTTAATGACTCCGAGCATTCATGTCGACAATGGTGCATCACTGCTCGAGCTGTCTGCAGCAGCTGGAAGTTAATAGAAGAATCTGGAGGACGACATCAGCACTGAAAATGAGATGAGTGGTTAGCGGAGTATGGCTTATCTTTTTACTTTACCAGGGCACTGTTACATATATAGATTTTATAAAAATCTTCTGGAAAACCCCTTTAATTTTGTAAATAATAGACAGTAATAAGTGTAGGTAGGAGGGTTCCAAATGACTAACAGCAAGCAGAAATCTAGAAAATGGTAAAAAATTAAAACACAGTGGGGCACATTTATTATGGCAATTGTCATAATTCTGGCCCAAATTACACCAAAATACATGTACTTGCTTTACATCATGCTTATCTATATGTTTTAGAATGCATGAGGTTTAGTGGAAAATGGCATGATTAACGTTTGACATCATGTGCCATACAAAGTGCCAAAATTAATGACGCAATTAGTGGTATAAAGTAAGCCAACTAATAAAAGGTGTAAACTTAGGCTAGACAGTCTAAACATGCACCAGATTTATCAAATTTATAGATGTGACACGCAGTTTTTAAAACATCTAGGGCTCGTGTATTGAAAAACTGTCTAGGTCTAATAATTCACTATGTTGCCCATAGCAACAATCAGAGCACCCTTTCATTCTAATATAGTGCTCTGGAAAAAGAAAGGGGGCTCTGATTGGTTGCTATGGGCAACAAAGTGAGTTTTAGACCTAGACAGTTTTCATACATGTGGTCCCTAGTATAAGTTTATACTGTCTAAGTATTAGACAATATTTAGAGACAAATCGCATTAAAAAACAGCTATTTCCAGGCTGCACAACCTGTAGGGTGCTGTAGAATGTTGTGGACATGTTAAAATATGAGAGGGAGCTTGGTTTGGTCTTCATACAATGTGTGTTTGTTTTTGTATGACACGCAGTGACTGCCGCCGCTCTTTGAATCGCTTTCACTATAAAAACTTAAGAGGGGCAAAACTGACCAAAAACTGAAGCGGGAAAATGTAGCTTGATAATGTCATGACGCGACAGTGGAAAAAAAACAAGCTGAGGGTGACTCAAGGTGGCTAAATCAGTGACAGAGTGTGGAGGTGGAACAGCAGCGCCACAGCGCATTGAGGGTCATGAGAGTGGACGAGTTGCAATGAAATTCTGGAGGTGGGCAAAAACAGAGAGTGGACCACAGAAGTGTACAATGACCAGTGTGGACGGGCTCAGGCAGAAGCAACAGCAGCATGAGGTTCAGAGACGTGGACAATGACGTTTCTGGAGTGGAAAAAACTGGTGTAGGCCCAGAAGTGGCCACAATGACAGGAGTGTGTAGGTTCACGGCAGCAGCCACAGCAGCAGCATGAGGTCAGACAGTGCACAATGACATTTTGAAGGTGGCAAACAGGAGTAGCCACAGAGTGCCACATGACAGAGTGTCGGAGTGTCAAGCAGCAGCATAGCAGCAGCATGAGGTCGGACAGTGGCACAATGAATTCTGGAGGTGGAATAAACAGGAGTAGGCACCAGAGTGGCAGTATGACCACAGTGTGTAGGTCACGGCAGCAGCCCACCGCAGCAGCATGAGTCAGGGTACAGTGGCACAATGACAGAGTGTGTAGGTCACGGGCAGGCAGCACAGCAGCAGCATGAGGTTCAGACAGTGGACACTGGACCTTCTGGAGGTGGCAAAAAACCAGAGTAGGCAACAGAGCGGCACAATGTCAGAGTTTGGAGGCACGGCACAGCAGCCACAGCAGCATTGAGGTCAGAGAGAGGGCACAATGACATTTGGAAGGGTGGAAAAACAGGAGTAGGCCACAGAGTGGCACAATGACACAGTGTGGAGGTGACAGCGTGGGCTAAAGCATGAGGTCAGAAGAGTGGCAGAATGACACAGTGTGTTAGTTTCACGGGCAGCAGCACAGCAGCAGCAAGGAGAGTAGACAGTGGCACAATGCATTCTGGAGGTGGCAAAAACAGGAGTAGGCCAAGTGTGGCACAATGAACAGTGTGTAGGTCACGGAGCAGCCACAGCAGCTGCATGTGGTCAGGGACAGTGGCACATGACATTTGGAGGTCGGCAGAAAAGAAACAGGAGTAGGCCACAGGTGTCACAATGAACACTGTGGAGGGCACGGCAGCAGCCAGGCAGCAGGCAGAATGAGTTAGAGGTGGCACAATGACCAGAGTATGGAGGTGGTTGCAAAACCAGACCCTTGGTTAAAACAGGGGTTGTTGGCAGATGGAGAAATGTCAGCAGATGTGTGGCATCAGCCATGGGTGCAGTAGAGATGGGCGAATTTCTCAAAAATTCGGTTCGAGTCACTTGCCCGAATTTTACGTCAAAATTCGTTTTTTCTGTCCGAATTATTCGCACGAATCAGTTAAAAAACAGCTATTTCAGGCTGCCAGAGTGCAGGGTGCTTGTAGAAACGTATGTGCCATGCTTAAATATAGCAGTGGGGGAGCTTGGTATGGTCGTCATACAATGTTTGTGTGTTTTGTATGACACGAATGACTGCGCGCTCTTAGAATCGCTTCACTATAAAATGCCCTGGGCAACTTATGGGGCAAAACTGGACCAAAAAAAAACTGAAGCAGGAAAACGTAGCCTGAATAAAGTCATGGCAGCAAAAAAGCTGGGAAAAAACAAACTGCGAGCTCAGGTGGCACATTAGTGACAGAGTTGTGGGAGGGGGGGGTGACGGCGGCTAGCCACAGCAGCATGAGGTCAGACAGTGGCACAATGACATTCTGGACGTGGCAAATACAGTACCAGGGCCGCAGAGTGGCCAAATTGAACCAGTGTGGAGGTCTCTGGTCGGCAGAGATGAGGTCAGAGCAGTGGCACCAATGAAAATTCTGGAGCGGGCAAAAAAGGAGTAGCCAAGAGTGGTACAATGACACAGTGTGGAGGGCACGGCAGCGAGCAACCAGAGCTGCATAAGGTTAGACCGTGCACAATGACACAGGTGGAGGGCACGGAAGCAGCCACATCAGCAGCATGAGGTAAGACAGTGGCACATATGTCAAATTCTGGAGGGTGCAAAAAAAAGGAGTCGGCCACAGTGTGGAGGGGCCGGCAGCAGCCACTGGCGCGCATGAGGTCAGACAGTGGACAATGACACAGTGTGGAGGGCACGACAGGAGTCTACACAGCGGCAATGAGGTCAGAGAGTGGCACAATGACATTCTGCAGGTGGCAAAATAGTATTAGGGCCACAGAGCGGCACCAATGATTGTGATGCGGAGGTCAGGCGGCAGCAGCATGAGGTCAGGCAGTGGCACAATGACAGAGAGTGGAGGTGATGACAGGAGCAACAGCATGAGGTCAGAGAGTTGCACAATTACATTCTGGAGGTCGCAAAACAGTACCAGGCCGCAGAGTGCACAATGACACAAGTGTGGATGTCCCTGGCAACAGCAACAGCAGCAGCAGCATGAGCACATTAGAGTGGACAATGACAGAGTAGTTGAGGTGGGTGGCAATACAGTCCTGGTAAAGACGGTGGGTAGGCAGATGGAGAAACTATCTGCAGATGTTGTGGCATCAGACGGGTGGCAGGGCATCGAATAGTGTCTGAGGCAGGTAGTTTGACCACAGACTGACGCCTAAGGCATTGGTGTGTGGAAATCTGGCGATCCACGCCTGATTCCTCTTGTCAAAGGTCAGTCGTTTCAACATTTCGTGGACAAGCGGGTTCTCCTTGGTGGTAACGATGGCCCCCGCCGCACTGACACCCGCTTGATGCACACTATGGGGGCCAGGCGACTGCTTCTCCACTGCAAACTACGGCAAGTTGCGGCACAATCCAGTTTGGCTGCCCAGTAGTCCCAGCGGATCCTTCTAAACTGGGGTGCCAGTGTGTGTCAAGTAGGCCCAAACAACTGTTGGTTCAGGGAAATGCTCCATGTCCTGCTGCTTGCATCTGTGGTGACTGCCCTCCTCACTAGGAGGGTGAAAGGGAAGCTGCTCCTTAGTTGACTCAGACTTAGGTTACTGCTGATGGAAGCTGGGTTACTGCCTTTCCTACCCCCCCTCCTTCCCCCAGCAGCCCGCGGCAGTCATACGTGAGCGCAGAGGGAACCCCGGTCAGACCGTCAGAGAGGGCGATTGGCCGCACATTAGGCAAGCGGCCAACATGATTACGGAGGATTTCTATAGTATTTGAGATTTGTCTTCCCTCTCATTAGCTGGGGAAAAAGGCTTCCCATTTTGGACCGGTAGCGAGGGGTCCAATAGGGTGGAGAGCCAGATGTCATCCCTCTGCCGGATGTGGACTATCTACGGCTGTCACTGAGTCAGGCACATATAAAGATGCTGCGGGAATCCTGCACAAGTGACTACGAGGGGGCTCCCTGCCTCATTTCCACTGTATAACTGCCACGGTGCGTTGGGAGTCATCTGCCTCGTCTTCCTCATCTCCATCCACCTCCTCCAGGGGATGATCATGCTCATCCTCTTTGTCACTGGGTAGAAAATCATCATTTCACCAGGACATTGCTTCTGCTCTCATTGTCCTCTCCTCTCATCCTCTCCATTTCAGTCACCCACCGGAACTCATTGTGGCCACGAGATGTCGTCGCCACATCTCCAGTCCCCTGCCAAGACAGATTTTTAAGCATCTGTTCCTGGGACATTGAAGCAGTGGATTGACGTTATTCATCCCGTAGTTCCTGGCGACTGAAAATTAACGTGGCTCCTCGAATGGCCGAACAAACGGGCAGGTGTCACGCATGAGTGCCACTGGCTGACCTAAAGTTACACCGGGGTAGTAATTCTGTCTGCCGGATCATCAAAAATCGTTAATGGCCTTTCTCTGTTCATACAGTCGGTCCCAACATGTGGCAGGCTGGAATTAAAGGGGTAGGAAACATCGCCATATCTGAGGTGTTGGGAGGAGGGCCCGTTCTGCCGCTGCAACTCGAGGACGGGTGTTCCTGGCTTTGACGAATGGAATAAAGTGCATGCACAGTTTCTGGCCATTTTCAGAAATGTTCTGAAGATGATGGAAGTCTTCAGGAAACTCTTTTATTCAACCAGATTGAACTCGTGCGCCATGCAGGGCGCCATGGACATCCCTCTCGGTGCAGCGCGGACACCATGTTCCTCCATTGTCGTCACCTTGGTTCCCGATTTGCAGTTTGGCGGCGGAGAGAGTAAGCCACACATCGATTTCTTGCTGGCATGACGCGGAGCAGTTCCTCCCCTGTGTGACTTCGTTCGCCGAGGCAACTAGTGTAGAACTGCGTGACACCGCTGTGCCCTACACATGTGGTATGATGGTGCAGTATCTTGTGGAGGCTGAGGATGGTGGTGGTGGGTGGAGGAGGAGGAGGCGGACATTGGGCGCAGAGCAGCAGTTTGACAACGTGGAGGAGGAAAGCGGCGGTCTCCTGTCCAAGTTGTTGGTGTGCTGGGCACGGATGCAATTCACCCAGTGGGCCGTAAAGGACTGTACTGGCCCTGACCGTGTTACAGCTCCAGACCGTCCGCGCTGCCGTGTACCTTGGAACAAACGAATAAGCTCAAGATGACCACTTTTTGTTCTACTTATTTATGAAAGTGCTTGTACTGCCTTTTTTGGAAACGAAATTACGGTTGGAACTCTCATCTCATCGGCTCGGCACAAAGCCATTAGTTCTCTGCATGGTTGCAGAGTCCACCATTCTGGAGAAGGGAGGGACCTGCAGTACCAACAACTTGGGACAGGGACGAGCACGGTCAGCTGCACTGCACCTTAGGGATGGTTGGACGGCATACTGTTGTCTCTTTACAATTCGGCCTCTCTGAACGAACTGCTGGCGCCATGGGAGTAGCGAGGAGTGCTGGAGCATCTGGAGGGAAGAGGATGTCAAAGAGAAACAGCTGCTGTGCAGCAGGTGGTGGGTGCCTTGACTGGCTGATTGAAAAATGGCGATGCGTGCCACTGGCCGTGCTGCTGCTGCAAGCGGCAGGATGGACCACCAACATTCTGAGCCACGGTTTCTCCAGGCCAACGGATGGTGACGCTGCTTGTGTTGAGCAGGGGCCGTTGTGCCAACGTTAGCACCTGGCCAACGCTTCATCTTTCTGCACAGGATTTTACATATACCATATTCGGCTCCTCCGGTGTCTTAGCAAAGGAACTGCACACGCCGAGTAGATGATTTTACCGCCAACGCTCCGCCACTGAGTGACTACTGCCGCTCGATGCCTCGCTGAGCCCTGTGCCTACTGTCTTGGACTGCGAAGCGGTTTTCTACCGTGGCCGCTGGCTTCCGACCTCACACTGGCTGCTACCCTGCTGACTCAGGCCACCACAACACTTGCTGGCTGCGCCGCTGCCTGGACGCGCAAGCTGAGCCCCTTTCTCCTGGACGATGATGAATGCCCTTACTGCACCCGGCTCCCACGTCTGGGGTGGCTCATCATCATCTATTTGTGTTTCATCGTCACTACTGTTCCTCCTAACCGGTCTTGGTAGCGAGGCTGACCTTCACCACATGACTCCATGCCACTCTACACATCTATACTTGGCCGCCTCCTGCACGAAGCTGGGTATATGGGCCCCATTTCTTCGCGGCCATGTAGCTGCTGACGGCCCTCCCCAAATTGTTCATCCTCGCTATATAGTGGCGCTGTGACAGACCACATTGTAGTCCCCTGGTCTGAGGGAACTGGAGGGACAGAGGCGGGCTGAGGACAGCGTGAGGGCCGCTGACCCGCTCTCCGGGCCATGCCAACTAAGTGTTTGTTGAGGTTCCACCGATTCGTGGTGGGTTGTCAGATGTATCTGGGAGAAGAGGATGACCTAGTCAATCCAATCAAGAACCTTGGTTGCTGAACACCACTCGGCCGCTAGATGACAGCGGCAGTTGTGGCCTCACCGCGTGCCCCCTGCTGCGACGCTCCCCTTGCTGTGCTGCGAACCTGGGCCCGTTTCAGAAAATGTTTGTGCCAATGCACTCGCAGTTGCTCAGAGCGCTGCACTCTCTGTCTGACATTACTGTTTGTTCTAAAATGTACAGACACTGTTTGATGAAGTTATCTGTATATGATAAAATATACACCATGTTTTTGACTCAATATGAACCAGAGTAACAAGCGTGGGTAAAACCCTTGGATTTAAATTGCGCTCCACAAATGGACAGGAAAAATTTACTTTGTATGTGTCGTTTACAAGCATCTGTGTGTTTTACTTAAATGTAAAAGCACAAACAGGCTTAATTAACCTTCGCTTGGGATTTGCTACAAGAAAAATGTATATATTTGGCGTTGAAAAAGGACGGTTTATTTTTGTCAGCACACCAGCAAAACAACGCTTAATTAACCCTGATGTAAATTGGCAATAGAATTGAGCCACCCACAAATAGTAGCTTTGTAGCGTGTTACAATGGTGTATTTTTACGCCACCACAAAACAAGATGATAAAATTGTAATTAACCTTTGCTTGTTATTTAGGCTGACCAAAAAAAAAATTATATATTTGGCGTTGAAAAAAAGAGTGTTTACTTTTTGTCAGCACACCAGCAAAACCACGCTTAATTAAACCCTGGATGTTAAAATGCGCAATAGAATTGAGCCACCACATAGTAGCTTTGTAGCGTGTTACAATGGCGTATTTTCTACGCCACACAACAAGAGATAAAATTGTAATTTTAACCTTTGCATGTGCATTAGGCATACCAAAAAAAAATATATATTTGGCGTTGAAAAGACGGTTATTTTTGTCAGACACAGCAAAACAACGCTTACATTACCCCTGGATTTAAGTGCGCATAGCATTGAGCAGCCAAAAATGGGAATAGTGGTATTTGATTGTAAAAACGCTGTTTTCTTTAAATGGGCATACAATCAGGATACTGGCTTAGATTACCACTTGGATATTGATGTATATGCACGTCTACAGTGGACGCACTTGGATTTCAGATCCAATACCAACAAATCCAGAAATAGAACATTCAGAGAACAGTCTCTGAGACAAGCTGAGGGGGACCACCCCACCAAAAATCCGCTGTGTAAAATCAGTTCTTCAGAAAGCGTCTCACCCGCTGCAGCTCTTCCCTGTCAGACAGTGAGAGGAGTGTGAAGCTCCCAGCGGCTGCGCTCGGTCTTATATAGTGCGGTGACGTCACAGAATCCCGCGGTCTCTGTTTGGTTCTTTCTGCACATGTCAGGCAGGCTATGCCTTCTTCCTCCCAGAGTGCTTTGCCCCTTGGAAACGCCATGTGTGAGCCATTTGCAATGAAAGCACACTTCGTTTCCCGCGAATCACCCCAAAGTTGAATTCGTTCCGAACCGAAGTTTTCATGAAATTCTAAACGTATTCCACTTCGTTAGAATCGATTTGCCCATCTCTAGTGGCAGCATCATAATAGTTGCTGAGGCAGGTAGTTTGAACCCAGACTCATTTCTCAAGGTTTGGGTGAGGCGTCATGGCTGGATGTACGTCTGACGTCTAAGGCATTGTGTGTGGACTATCCTGGCCGATCCACGCTGATTCATCTTGATCAAAGGTCAGGCGTTCCACATTTCCGTAGACATAGCGGTTCTCCTTGGGGTAACAATGGGCCCCGCTGCTCTGAACACCCCTCTGTTTGACACACTACTGGCGGGCAGGACAGCTATTCACTGCAAACTCGGCAAGTTACGGCCACACATCCAGTTTGGCGCCCATTAGTCCAGGGATCTTCTAATGGGGTGGCAGAGTGCTGTCCAAGTAGGCCACCACCTGTTAGTTCAGGGACTGCTCCAGGTCCTGCTGCTGCTGCTGGCGACTGCCCTCCTCACTAGGCGGGTGAAGGAAGCTGACTGGTGACTATTCGGCTGTCACCAGTCAGGCAAATCAGCATGCTGTGGGCCATCTGCACAAGTGACTCCGAGGGGCTCCCTGCCTTCATCTCCACTGTTATAATTGCCACGGTGATTGTCACTGCCTCTTTCCTCATCTCCATCTACCTCCTCCAGCTGCTCCCTGCTCCTCCTCTCTTGTCTCCTGGGTAGTAAAAATCCACCTAATTTCACCAGAACAACTAGCTTCCAATGTCCTTCCTCCTCCTCCTCCATTTCAGTCCCCACCGACTTAGTGGTGCGAGATGTAGTAGCCGCGTCTCCAGTCCCATGCCCAGAAAGATATTTAAGCATATGTTCCAGTAAATGAAGCAGCGGAATGACGTTATTCATCTGTAGTCTGCGACTGACAAATAACGATCTGCCTATCGAATGGCCTCAGAAAACGGCAGATGTCACGCTTGAGCTGCCGTGGCTGACATCAAAGTTTTATCAGGGGTACTCTGTCACCTGGTCATCAAAATTGTTATGGGCTTCTCTGTTCAAACAGTGGTCCAATCATGTGCAGGCTGGAAATTCCAACGGGTGGGAAACATCGATATCAGAGTGTATTGGGGGAGGCCGTTCTGCAGCTGCAACTCGAGGGGGTTGTTCTGGTTTGTATGAATGTATGAAGTGGCATGACAGTGTACCTGGCCATTTTCAGAATCTTCTGAAGATCTGTGGAAGACTTCAGGGAACTTTTCACAACCAGATTGAACATGTGCGCCATGCTGGGGCGATGGATCCATCCCTCCTTGGTGCATCGCGGACACTGTTCCTCCATTTGTCCATCACCTTGGTTCGTTGTGCAGTTGGGCGGAGGGAAAGCCCCGATCGCATTTCTTGCTGCATTGGACACGAGCAGTTCCTCCCCTGTGTGACTTCGTTCGCCGAGGCAGCAGTGTAGAAACTGCGTGACAGCTGTGCCCTACACATGTGGTATGTGGAGCATTCTTATGGAGGCTGAGATCAGTGGTGGAGGAGAGAGGAGACGAAAATTGGAGCAGGAGCCGCAGTTTGACAACGTGGAGGAGAAGCGGCGGTTCCTGTCCAAGTTGTTGGGGTGTGTGCCTAGGCAGAAGCCCATTCAACGTGGGCGTAAAGGACAGTGTATGGCCTGACCGTAGTTACAGCTCGACTGTACTCCGCGCTGCCGTGCACCTTGGAACAAACGATAAGCTCAAGGGACTGGCCCACCTTCTGTTTCTACATATTTATGAAGTGTGGATACTGCCTTTTTGAAAAGAATTTACGGATTGGAACTCTCCATCCTCGGCTCACACAAGACATTAGTTATATGAACGGTGCAGGGTCCACCTTTTGGAAGGGAGGATGGGACTGCAGTACCACAACTTGAGACAGGAGGACGGTCGCGTTCTGCATCTTAGAGATGGTTGGACACATACTGTGTTCTTTGCAATCGCCTCGGCTGAACGACTGCTGGCAATGAGTAGCGAGGCGTAGGAGCATTGGGCCGGAGAGTTGATGGCAAAGAGAAACAGCTCCCTTCGCAGAGGTGGTGGAGCCCTTGGACTGGCTGCAATTGGGCATGGTGCCACTGGGCGCTGCTGCTGCTGTTGCTGCTCAGGTGGCAGGCATGGACCACCACATCTGAGCAACGTTTCTCCCAGGCCACCAGATGGTGAACTGCATGGTGTTGAGCAGGGCCGTATGGTGCCAACGTTAGCTCCCTGGCAACGCTTCTCTTTCTGCCCACAGATTCTATTATAACCCCCATATTCGGCTCCTCCGGTGTCTTAGAAAAAGAAAACTGCCACACCGCCGAGGTATCTGATTTTACCGCCAATGCTCCGACACTAGTGACTACTGCGACGCTGCCTCGACTGAGCCCTGGTAGCCGCTACTTCTTGGCCTGCGAAGGGCGGGTTGAGGTTTTTACCCTCTGGCCGCTTGGCTCCCAACCTCACACTGCTGTTACCTGCTGACGCACGGCCACAAACCCACTTGCTGGCGTGCGCCGCTGCCTGACGCGCAAAGTGACGCCTCTTTCCTGACGTGGTGAAGCCCTTGCTTGTTTTATGTACCCGGCTCAGTGCTGGTTCGGCTATACATCATCATCAATTTGTGTTTCATCGTCACTGCTGTCTCATCACCGGTCTTGGTATGAGAAGGCTGACCCCCTTCACAACATGACCTCCCATGCCACCTCTCCACATCTATACTTTGCCAGCCTTCTGCAAGAAGGCAGGGGGATATGGCCCCATTTCTTCGCTGCCCAATTTGCATGCCTGACTCCCTCCTCAAATTGTTCATCATCGCTTATAGGGGCGCTGAAGCCAGACCACATAGTAGACCTATGGATGAGGGAACCGGATGGGGGACATGAGGCGGGTTTGAGGCAGGTGAGGGCCGCTGACCTGCTCCTTGGCCATTGCCAACTAAGGGTTGTATGTCTGACGTTCACCACCGCTCTTGGCTGTGCGGTTGTCAGATGTCATCTGGAGGAAGTGGATAACTATGTCAACCAATCAAGAACCATTTGGTTTGCTGAAAAAACACACGGGCGCTAGATGACAGCAGGCTGTTGTTGGCCTTACCGAGTGGACCTGTGCTGCGTCCGGGCCTGTCTCCAGGAGTTGTTTGTGCCACTGCCCACTCGCAGGTGAAGAGCCTGCCACCTCTCTGTCTGAATACTGTTTGTTCTAAATGTTACAGACCACTGTTTGATGAAGATATCTGTATATGATGAATACAACACCCTAGTATTGACTCCAAATGACCAAGTAACAAGCTTGGGTAACCCTTGGATATAAATTGCGCTCCACAAATGGGCAGGTGAAAATTGAGTTGTATGTTGCCGTTTAATAAATCTGTGTATTTTACTGAATGTAAAAGCACAAACAGGCTTAATTAAACCTTCGGTATGTATTATGCTACAGAATTTCTTCTTTGGCCGCGTGAAAAACAAAGTTTCTTTTTTGTGAGTACAAACTGCAGAAAAAATTTTAGTTAACCCTTGGATGTAAATTTCGCAAAAGAAATTGAGCAGCCACCACTACAGCTTTGTAGCATGTTACAATGGGTGTATTTTTACGCTACACAAACAAGATGAAAAAATTGTTAATTAAACCTTCGCTTCGTGAATTATGCTACAGGAAATAATGGAATTTTTTGGGTGTGAAAGACGGTTTATTTTAGTCACCACAGCAGCAAACAAAAACGCTTAATTAAGCCGGGATGTAAATTGCGCCAAACAATTGAGCACCACAAATACTAGCTTGTCGTATATTTACGCAATGGGTGTTTTTTTTAGCGCTACCAACAAGAGGAAAAAATTGTTAATTTAACCTTCGTTGGAATTATGCTACAGGAAAAATGTATTTTTTGGCGGTGGAAAGACGTTTAGTCACCACAGCAGCCAAAAACAACGCTTATTAACCCTGGATGTAAATTGCGCTCAAAACAATTTGAGCAACCACAACTTACTAGCTTGTAGGGTGTTACAATGGCGTGTTTTTACCATACACAAACAAGAGAAATAATTGTAATTAACCTTCGCTTGGTGAATTATGCTACAGGAAAAAATTTATTTTTTGTGGGTGAAAGACGGTTTACTTTTAGGTCACCACAAGCCAGAAAAACAATGGTAATTAACCCCTGGATGTAAATTGCGCCAAACAATTGAGCACCACAAACTACTTGCTTTGTAAGGGTGTTACAATGGCGTGTTTTGTACGCTACACAACAAGAGAAAAAATTGTATTAAACTTTGCTTGTGAATAATGCTACCAGGGGAAAAAATGTTATTAATTTGGCGGTGAAAGACGTTTAGTCACCACAGCAGCCAAAACAACGCTTAATTAACCCCCTGGATGTAAATTGCGCCAAACAATTGAGCAAAACCACAAACTACTAGCTTTTGTTTAGGGGTGTTACAATGGCGTGTTTTGTACGCTACCACCAACAAGAGGGAAAAAATTGTAATTTAACTTTGATTGTGGAATTATGCTACAGAAAAATGTATTTGTTGGCGGTTGAAAAGGCGGTTATTTTCAGTCACCACAGGCAAGCAGAACAACGCTTAATTGGACCCCTGGATGTAAATTGCGCCAAAACAATTGAGCAACCACAAACTAATAGCGTTGTGGCATGATTAACAATGGCGTGTTTTTTACGCTAAACACCACAGAGAGAAAAATTGCTAATTACCTTCGCTTGTGAATTATGCTACAGAAAATTTATTTTTGGCGTGTGAAAAAGGACGGTTTCTTTTAGTCACCACTGCAGCAGAACAACGCTTAATTAACCCGTGGATTGTAATTGCGCCAAACAATTGAGCAACCCTAAACTTACGAGCTTTGTAGCGGTGTTACAATGGGTGTATTTTACGTACACACAAGAGAAAAAAATTGTTAATTAACCTTAGCTTGTGCATATTATGCTAAAGGGAAAATTATATTGTTTGGGCAGGTGAAAGACGGTTCTATTTCTAGTCCCCAAGCAGAGAACAAACGGGTAATTGACCCTGATGTAAATTGCGCCAAATAATTGAGCAGCCACATCAACTACTAGCTTTGTAGTTGTTACATTGGGTGTTTTTTACGCTAAACAAAAGAGAATAGAAAAATAATTGTAATTAACTTTGCTTGTTAAATTTTGCTACACGATAAAAATTATTTTTTCGGCGGTGAAAAAGACGTTTTTCTTTTAGTCACCACATGCAGCAGAACAACGCTTAATTAACTGATGTAAATTTGCGAAAAGAATTGAGCACCAAAAATGAAGGGAGTGGTATTTGTATTGTAAAAACGCTGTTTCTTTAAATGAATACAACAAGAACGGGCCTTAGGATCCCCCTGGTTTGCAATGTGCTGTGAGAAAATTTAAAACATTAAAATGTAAAAATGCAGCTGCACTGGCCCCGCACCCCCTACTTCAGATCCAAAAACCCCCAAAAACATAAATAAAAAAACGTTAAGAGAAGCAGTCTCCTGAGAAAAAAAGTTTTTACCCCCCCCAAAAAATTTCCTTGTAAAAAAAATATTTTTCCCAAAGGGCCAAATTCCCAAGCAGCCGTGGCAGCCCCTTTCCCAATCAGTACAGTGAGAGGGGGTTTTTGGAGCCCCCAGCGTCGCGCCCAAATTTAAAATAGTGGGGTGACACCCACAGAATTCCGCCGGCCTCGGGTTGGGGGCCTATCCCCTTCTTCCTCCCAGATTTTCTTTCCCCCAGGGGTAAACCCATGGGCCGCACCATTTTATCAATCAAAAGCACACTTCTTTCCACCCGAATTTACCCCAAACTTCGACTTCTTTCCAGAACCGAAAGTTTTCCAAAAAATTCTAAACAAATTCCATTTCCGTTAGAATCAATTCGCCCATCTCTAATTGAACCCAGAGAAAAATTTACACCCCCAATCCACCAAAACCTTACTTTACCCCATACCCCAAAAATTTTAAAATTTACACACTGTACCCCAAAGATTACAAAACCTCACTTTACCCCAGGATTACTTTACCCCATACCCCGATTTTTACATTAACACCACCGCCCCCAAAAATTTTCATACATTTTTACACCTTACCCCCAAGTTTACTCCCTTTTAACACTCCTTAAACAACCCCAATTTTAATTACTTTCCCCTTCCAAAAAAAAAACTAAAAAAAAAAAAAAAAGGGCCCCTAGAGATTCCCAACATTCCCCACTGAAACCCCATAGTTTAAATTACACCATCCCCCCAAATTACATTTACACACTCAACCCCAGAAATTACTATATTTTTACCCCTTAAACCCCCAAGTTTACACATACACACCTTTTACACCAGAATATTTAACTCACTGTGCCCTAGAGATACTACATTACCCACGGGCCCCCAAATTTTTTTTAACAAAAACACCGTCCCCCCATATATTATGCATTTCCCTCTGTCCCCCCCAAGATTACAAAAACATAGGGAAAACAACGGGAGATTATATTAAAAAACCATACCGCAAGATTATTACATTACACACGGGAAAACCCTAAGACTACTTTAAAAAAGGTACCCCAAAAATTTTTGTGTGTTAAACATATATTGAAACACAAAACACAAAAACCCCATTTAGGGGGGTTTTCACATGACGGTTTTTTCCGCACAGGGGTTGTTTCCCTTTTTTTGGAAATTGGGCGCTTGAAAAATGCAAATTTCCCGACGAGCAAACGACCCAGACTCCCCAAAAGGCAGATTTCTCATCTCCACCCCATTAGTGTTTTGTGAAATACAACCCCCTAAAAAAATTTCCTTTTATTTAACGACCTGACAGTATGCGCTAAACATTTCAAGAAAAATTTGGGGGTCATCTAAAAAAACCAACCAAAATTTTTAAAATGGGGTATAATGTAAAATCAGTTTCCCTGCCGACTGGGGCGCCGGTTTCTGAGGAAAGATCCAGCACTAAAAATCCCCCGCCCGGCAATCAGCAATCAAATTTTTCTGCATAATGACGTTTAAGGTATGTCCCCCGGGCATATACCGGGGAAAATCCCGGTGCGCCTGCAATATCCCCACTGCCCCAGTGCAAAACTTCAAAATGTTTTAAGTGCGGGGAAGGGGTGACATGGCAAATTTACATGGCTGAACAGTTTTAAACCACACCCTCATATACAGAACAAACCCAAACTCACATGCACACAAAACCCGCCTGGCACCCTTGTTCCCCCATACCTGTTTTCCTGTTTCTCTGGTGCAGTTGGCATTCGGGAAAAAGCTTCTCTTCTTTTTTCTGATGAGGCCTGGCAAAGAGGAAAATGGTAAACAATGGGAGGGGAAAAATGCAGCACCAGAAACAGAGTGTGCTGGGCTGTGGCATTAATTTTTCCCTTTTTGGGGAACCGCCCCTGCTGACTCCTGCCCCCAACCCAAAAATTTTAGCGCTGCCTCAAATCTGGGACTGACATTTGAAAGGGTCTACCTACCCCCGGGCACCCCCAAATTTTCACAGAAATATAGGAAAGGCCCAAAGGGGGTTTAAATTTTTTTCCTCCTCTCGGGCTTTTGCCTCCCCCCTTACCCTATTCTCAAGGGTTTTTATATGGTTTTTTTTTTGAAGTGGCTAAAAAGTGGGCGGGACCGCCCGACCCAAAAAAAGTGGGGGGGGCCCAGTTCCCCCCGCACCCCCCCAAAATTAAAACCTATGCTCCCACACGGCAAAGATACCTTTCAGAGCAGTTTCACAATTAAAACTTTATTTTATTTTTTGAGCTTGAAAAGGGCATTTTTTTTTAAAAACTTTTTTTCCCCGTAGGCACAGGTTTTTTCAAAAAATAAAAAAATTTCAAAGGAAAAATAAAAAAAAAAAAAGCTAAATTCCTTTGGTTTATTAAAAAATGATAATAAAGGGAATGGAAAAAATATTTAAATTTAAATAATAAATTAAAATTTAAAAAGCCCCAAAATTCCAAACTTTAACCACAAAGAATTTTCTAATATAGGGGAAAACCCGGGAAATTAAAAAAAAAATAAAGTCAATAAACTCATCTATGGGGGGGGGGGTGATGTCTCAGTAAAATCCCCATGCCCTTCTCATCAAGGGGGGGGATTGTCCCCCGTAAAAACTTTTTCACCCCTTGTCTATGGGGGGGGATTTTCTTGGTATATATTGGGGGGTGCCCCTCTCTATGTAGGGGGTTTTTGGGTTTTTATTCCCGCTCTTTTCTATGGGGTTTTATGGCCGGATATATTGTGTGCTCTCCCTCTATTGGAGGAGGGATAAACCGGTTAAAATTTTTACACACCCTTTTCTATGGGAAAGGGGGGGGGGTAAT
>JAODAL010033307.1:0-45734 GCA_025379985.1 Phyllomedusa bahiana | reverse complement strand
AACAGAAATAAATATGAAAAAAAAATAATTGTCATACATTACACACAAAAAAAAAAAACTACATATGTTAATATCCACACAACCGTAAAACGTGTAAAGTTAAAATGGAATGTGAAAAAAAAAATTGGGAAAAAAAAATTTTGCAATAATTTTATAAGTGAACTTAACTTTTTCCCCCCAAAAAACAACTTGTCCAAATAAAACGGGGGTCTAACAACTGTGAATTGAAAAAATAAAAAAATTTATGACTTTTTTAAATGCGGGGGAGGAAAGAAATAAAAAAAAATGTTGGTTCATTAAGTACTTTTCAGGTGTTTGGCTTAAGGTTTTAAAGAAAAACACTAATAAACAGATAAATCATCGTTACAACACAGTATAGTAAGAATTTTAAATCTATCAAAAAGTTGCTCTTTAAAAACTTACCTATAGTCAGACAGGATTCAATACATAACAGATGGTGGAGTGAGATGTGTTCCGAGGGGAGACAAAATGATAGGAAACGATATATCACCAAGTTATTTCACAAACCGTAATATCAATAAAACCTGGCTACAAAATACAGGTTTCTATCCATGTGGTGGGATCTGTTGCAGTTTATGCAAATATGTAAAATAGTCTAGGCTCCAAAAATTATGAAATAAATACCTATATAAATTGTGAAACTCATAATGCAATTTATGGTATTATATGTGAGACCTGTAACAAATTAAAAAAGGGGGAAGCACAATCCATAAAATAAAACAAAGAGTAGCAGAACATTTCTCAGGGATAAAAAAATTAATCCAATTTTAAACGGGAGTTACCGGTTTTTTTTGTTAAATCTCACCCGCTTCCATACCCCCCCAGGTGATTGCATTGGGGAAAAAAGGGAAATAAACAAAGGAGGGGACTGGATGAAAAAAAAGTAAGGCTATGGGAAGTCTTTTAGATAATGGAATGTGAAACTAGATTTCCTATGGGCTTACATTTTAGAAATTATATAAAATATATATTTATAACCCCTGGTTATTATTCTGTACAAATTAGTTGAAATCTAAAATAATTGGCGCTGATAGGGTTAACCACTAGGAAGGCTTCTACTGTGTTTTTTATGTGGAGAATCCTGATTGGTTTTACTTTGTGTTTTAATTACCGGTAAGTGATGCATGTGGTGTTGGAAGCTGTGATCAAGGACCCATTTGGGTCAGAAACGCATAAGCAAGCGAGTACAAGAATTTTGTCTTTCTGTAAGCTATATAATAAAAGACTGGATTTTATACCTGCTGGCTTCCTGCATATTGACTACATTCCTTGCCTTCTCTGTACAGTATACATGGCACCCAATATGTGCCAGGTAACTGCATCAGTGTTAGGAGTATGTGACCCCTTTAAGACTCTTTCATGCCTGTTGCCTAGCATCAGCCTGAGGTTGAGCAGTTATTGTATGAGTTTCACTTGTGTCCAATCAATGGCTGGGGAGGGATATATAAACCCCATCTTTTTGTTCTTCTTTGCCTGTGATTCTTTTCCTACTTTTTGGCTCTCTTCCTGCTGTGTAGGCTACTGCATATATGTATATTTCAAATCTGTGAATAATGTTTATTCAATTAAAATTACATTTTTGATTACTTTACAGTGGGGAACATACGCTTTTGATACACAGGCGATTTTTTCCCACCTACAAAGAACGGGGAGGTCTGTAACTTCTACCATAGGTAAACTTCAAATGTGAGAGACAGAATCTAAATAAAATCCAGAAAATCACATTGTATGATTTATAAATAATTAATTTGCATTTTATTGCATGAAATAAATATTTCATCACCTTCCAACCAGCAAGAATTCTGGCTCTTACAGACCTGCTGTTTTTTTTTTTAAGAAGCCCTCATATTCTGCACTTATTACCTATATTAATTGCACCTAAAATTAAAGAACTCGTTACCTGTATAAAAGACATCTGTCCACACACTCAATCAATCACACTCCAACCTCTCCACCATGGCCATGACCATAGAGCTGTTAAAGGACACCAGGGACAAAATTCTAGACCTGCACAAGGCTGGGATGGGCTATAGGACAATAGGCAAGCCGCTTAGTGAGAAGGCGCAATTATTAGGAGATGGAGGAAATACAAGACGATTGTCAAATTTCCTTGGTCTGGGTCTCCATATAGGATCTCGCCTCGTGGTGTAAGGATGATCCTGAGAATGGTCAGAAATCAGCCCAGAACTACACAGGACGATTGTTCAGTGACCTAAATAGAGCTAGGACCACAGTCTCAAAGACTACTGTTAATAACACACTACGCCGTCATGGATTAAAATCTTGACCCTTTTGAAGTTCACCAATGGCCAGCAGGATGATCCAGAGGAGGAATGATAGAAGGTCATGTGGTCTGATGAGACCAAAATAATGCTTTTTTAGATCAACTCCATTTGCCACATTTGGAGGAAAAAAGAAGGATGAGTACAACCCCAAGAACACTGTCCCAACCATGAACCATGTGGGTGTAAACATCATACTGTGGGGGTGCTTTTCTGCGAAGGGGACAGGATGACTGCACCGTATTGAAGGAAGGATGGATGGGGCCATGTATTTGCGAGATTGTGGCCAACAACCTCCTTCTCTCAGTAAGAGCATTGAAAATTGGTCATAACTGGGTCTTTAAGCAGGACAATGACCCAAAACACACAGCACGGGCAACTAAGAAGCATTTCAAGATCAAAGGTTTCTGTACCACATATTAAGTTCTGTTTTTCTGTGGTATCAAATACGTATTTCATGCAATAAAATGCTAATTAATTATTTAAAAATCCTACAATGTGATTTTCTGGATTTTGTTTTACATTTTTAATGCCTTACTTGGGGACTTATATCTTTTAATCTTTTTTAACATATGTTTATTAAGATTTTTCCTATACCTGGCTGCAAGGCAGCCATACTAGTTACCTGTGTCAGTAACCTATTGTTACTGACACCAAAAAAATTTCCTTCCCCCACTGAACCCAGGTTTACGGTGGCACGTCTGTAGCAGGTATCCTGCTGAATTCCACCTAGTGGCAGAAACCTGCAACTGCACAAGGTTACTTTAAATCAGTTTAATAAAATAATAAAGAATCAGTATAGAAATCCTTTTACAATGAAAAAAGATGTATAATCGAAAGAGTACAAGGTACATAGAATTGGTTATATGAGTACAGTATATAAAACGGAAAGACATAGTACAAACAATATTTATCTCTATGTTAAGTAATACAATGCTGACCTTCTAGAAAATCAAAATATAGAAAAAAATTAATTATTAACTTGTAATAGAAACTTAGCTACTACAATAATACAGGACATATGTGTATACAGACACGCACTTGCAGTTTTAGGGAAATTTTTTGTGATTTAATTGAAATATAACAATAACATTCCCACCTATTCCAAATTTTCTTAAATGTATGGGAATTATTTAAACAGCTTTCCATCTGTCCTTCAATTAGAAAATTATATTGAATAGCATTTTAAATTTCTCAGAGTGAAGTGAGGAAAGAGCTTTTCCAATGCCTAGAGAGATCCGATCTGGCTACAATGAGTATGTACATTGTCCTATCTTATGATGGAGGAACAAGAATGCAAAAGAAAAGAAACACATGAAGGTAGTGGTATATCTTTCCTTTTTAATATAAATTTTGTTTATAGTGTTCTATGACATCTTAAAACTTCCGGATAACCCCTTTGAGCATGTGAAAAGGGTTATTGTGATGTTCAGATAGCAGCAGAGAAGTGGTCTCATTGGAAACAGGGAGGGCGAAGTAATTTAGGAAAGCCCAGGAATTAGTGCTAAGTGTTGTTGAAAGGTTGTTGATGGAGTTATATGACCCTTTGCATAGGGCTACTGGTTTGCAGGCCTGAGGCCAGTGCCCTTTTCACTATTTCCTGGCTGTGGATATTCCAAAAGCATGGAAACCAGCCTTTGGATTGGAATACAATTTCCTAGCTTGATGTCTCCTGAGGAAAGATATAGAGAGATGCAAGGTATAGTGAGTCCTGCATTGACCTTGTGGCCCTGTTGATGTCCAGCTTACCTCTGGTCTGGCTCAACAATCAAATCCAATTCTCCTGAGGTTTAGCAACAACTCTTTGTAGTCCAAGCTGGATAAGAAGAAAATACAGATTTCAGTTCTCCTAGGGTTTAGGATTAACTCCTTAAAATCTAAGCTTTGAGTGGACCACTCCTGGCTGCTAGCTGTACAAGTCGAGAAAGGAATGTTATATGAAAGGTCAAGAAATACTTCCATGTATACCATCTCACCAGAAAATAAAGAAGGTATTCATGTTAGCAAGTGTAACCCCAAGTCTGCTCTCCTGTCTGTTCTACACCTGCACAAAACATCAAGGACACCTTGCATAACGCCACAGGTAGAACAGAACTACTACTACCATCAGAGTATATCCCGGGGAAGTAACAGCTTTATAGTGAAGGCCTCCTTTCCACTGTAGTGGTGCTGAAGTAGTGTGAGAGGTGTGGTGAGTGATGCCATCATGACCAGGTATTACTGCTCCATCCCCTCTGCTGCTGCTCCCAATGTGTTACATGAGTCACTGGCTGTAACTGCACTGTAATCACTTATACTGTCTGCAGAGCACCTGTGTACAGCTGGTAATCACTATGTGTGGTCATATGTGGTCCTGGTGTGGCAGGGATTGATTGACTTGGCATTGTGGGATTTTTTAGTAACAGTATGACAGTAAGATATATAGTATATTTGCTCCATGTATAGGTGTGTTATTTGGTAACTGTATTAATATTTTTTTAGAGGTATTTACACTATTGTACATAAATGTGTGATTTTGAAGTGGCAAATTTGTTGACCCTGATTTTCACTATACAGTGTACTGCTGAGGTGATGGACACAGTCACAGTTTATGTCAGTTAAGTGTCATGAAAAGGATCATAGCAACCCCCCTGGCAAGTATAAACCATAAATATGCTCTGTATTTCAATGCTTGGAAGCCTTTGCTATTTTTTTAAAGAATCAGATAACGTTCCAACTTGGTTGGCTTCAATAACAATCAATAACTATTTTAAGCGTTCTCTAGAAAGTGATTTTTTGTTCTACATTAGTTTCTTTCCCTTACCCTTTTCTCCTTCCCCCTTAGTCCGTATGTTTTGTTTGTTTCTTGGTGTTGGTGTTTGCTGGTGATTTCATATAGTTTATGAGCTTTTAGAATGCAGATTTTCGTTGGTGCCATGTTGTTTTTGCAAAGCCCCTGAAGTACCAGAATAGGTGACATTTTGGATTCTACATCCCCAGGGAATTCATCTAGGGGTGGGTGTATTGTGCATTTTGGGGTCTACGGGTGTTTCACAGTTTTCACAGTGTTTATCGCGTGGTACATGTTAACTTTACTATAAACGTTTGTAAAACAGCCAAAACCTTTTTACTTTTCTGTATATGGAGCTGATTAACGACTTATCTTTAGTGGGATGAGTTAACATTTTCATTGTTATCGTTTTGGGGTTCACATGACACTTTGAACGCTTTATATAAATGATTTTGAACAAAATACAGCAATCCTAGTAGTGTATTTTTATTTTTTTTACAGTGGTCACTGTGCAGTATAGATTACATGTTAATTTTACTCAGCAGGTCAAAACAATTACAGCGATACCAAATAAATAGATTTTTTTTAGGTTTCACTGCTTTTACACAATTAAAAACTCTTATTTAAAAAAGAAAATACATTTTGGCATCACCATATTCTGAGAGACATACCTTTTTTATTTTTCTATGTACAGAGCTGTATAGAGGCTTGTTATTTGCATCATGAGTTTACGTTTTTAAATGACTTTTTGATCACCTTTAAATCCATTTTTTGGGAGGCAGAATGAAGAATCTGGTGTTTTTTTTTTTAAAAAAATTTTGAGTGCTCAACGTGCAGTATACTTGACATGTTAGTTTTACTTTATGGGTCAATACGATTATAGTGAAGCCCAATTTAGATTTTTTTTTTTTTTATATTGTTGCACTGTAACAAGAAAAAAATAATTTTTTGTGTAAAATAATATTTATAAATCACTTTCTTCTGATAGCCATAACTTTCATCGTGCAGGTAAAAAATGTGACAGATTTATACTCAAGAAAAATGTCCCCATGTTAATATCTCCCTCCGGAGCGCAGGGCGCACATACGTTTTGCCTGGCAGAACACACAGGAGGTCCACAGGAGCAGCAGAGATCAGGCGTTCAGGGGGAATGATGTGCCGAGGAACTGATTCCTTCCCTACCACATCAGAAGCATGGGAAAAAGCATCAACCTTGAAATTCTTCTCTGAGGGGCGAAAATGGATGAGGAAGTCGAACTGGGAAAAGAAAAGGGACCATCGGGCTTGGCGTGGATTAAGGCGTTGGGCCGTCTTGAGATGCAGGAGGTTTTTGTGATCGGTGTAGATATTGAATAGGTGATAAGCCCCCTCCAGGAGATAGTGTCATTCTTCCAAGGCAAGTTTGATGGCCAGTAATAGCTGATCCCCGATAGAGTAATTCCTTTCTGCGGAGGAAAAGTTCTTAGAAAAGAACCCACATGTGAGGGTCTTGCCTTTGGGATCTTGTTGAGAAAGTACGCCCCAGCCCCCAAGTAAAAGGCATCGACTTCCAGGAAAAAAGGCTTCTCAGTATCTGGCCGGGAGAGCAGGGATGCAGAGGCGAATGCTGATTTTAGTCTAGAGAAGGCTTCTTTGGCTGCTGGTGGCCATAGCTTTGGATTGCCATTCTTCCTGGTGAGTGTCACCATAGGAGCCACCACCACCGAGGTGTGGCATGAATTGCCTATCATAGGTGACGAACCCCAGGAAACGCTGTATGGCCCGAAGTCCAAGTGAGCGAGGCCACTGCAGGACGGCATAAAATTTAGCGCGGTCCATCTGCAACCACTTATTCGAGATGATATAGCCAAAGAACGGAAGGCTGCTCTGGTGGAAGAAGCACTTTTTCTAGCTTGACATAGTGGCGATTATTTCGAAGCCGTCTCAGGACCTGGTGCACGTGAACCTGGTGGGACTCTGGATCGGGCAAGAAGACCAGGATATCTTCCAGATAGACAACACAGGTGTAAAAGAGATCCCTGAATTTGTCATCGGCAAACTCCTGGAAAACCACCGGAGCATTGCAGAGCCCAATGGGCGTAACCAGGTACTCAATGTGCCCATCACGAGTGTTAAAGGTCATCTTCCACTCATCCCCTCACGGATCCGGATAGGATTGTATGCTCCTCGCAAATCCAATTTAGAAAAAATCTTGGCTCCACGGAGCAAGTTAAGGAGTTCTTTAATCAAGGGGTAATGTTTTTTTATGGTGATCTTATTGAGGCCGTGGTAAGCAATACATGGATGTAGGGAATCATCCTTTTTCCATATGAAGAAGAACCCAGCACCAGCTGGAGAAGAAGATTAACTAATGAACCCCTTCTGGAGGTTTTCCTGAATGTAGGCCGACATGACCTGAATCTCTGGTACAGACAACGGGTAAACTTTGCCCCTGAGAGGACTCATACCGGACAGCAAGTCTATAAGACAGTCATAGGGACAATAAGGTGAAAGGGTCTGTCTGCTTCTCGGAGAAAACGTCTGCAAATTCCTGATATGGAGCCAGCAGACTAGGCAGAGGCTTGGAGGATGTTCGTGGAGAATCAGGGCGCACTGGGTGAGGTGCCTCCAAACAGCGCGACTGGCAGTCTTGTCCCCACCTTGTGACTTCGCCCGTCTTCCAGTTAAGCATAGGGGGATGGTGCTGCAGCCGCGGAAGCCCCAGAAGAATTGCCAAGGAATAATGATGTAACACATAGAAGGCGATCTTCTTTTTGTTAAGTGCCCCCACATGAAGAGACATGGGTTCAGTGTGATACAAATTGGAGTCGCTTAGAAGTTCACCACTCATGGAGGAGATGACCAAGGGTTTGTCAAGGCGGACACCTGGAGGTGATACTTATCCATCAGGGAAGCATCCATTTAATTTCTGGCTGATCCAGAGTCCAGAAAAGCGGCAACTTTAAACTGGGTCCCAGATCAAGACATGATTTGTCCAGGCATGGTCAACTCACACACTAGGGACACCTCTCCCACGTAACCTAGGTGCATGTGTTTCCTGGACATTGTGGACGGACTGGAAAACTCCTGTAAAAATGCTCAGGACTGGCACAAATTCTCCTCACGCTGACGGGACCATTCTTACTGAGTCAGGTGGGCTCTGTCCACTTGCATCGGTTCTTTGGTAGGAGGCAGAGACTGAGGCAGTGGAGGCCATTGAAACCCTGGAGCCAGACAGGGTAGATGGCGCGACCGGACCAATTTGCGTTCTTGGCAGAGTTCTTCCTGTCTCTTGGTAAAGCGCACGTCAATGCAGGGGCCAAGTGAATAAGATCACCCAAGAAAGATGGAGCATCCCGTGCAGCCAGCACATCCTTTACTCTGCATGAGAGACCCTTTTTGAACGTGGCACAAAGGGCTGCGTCGTTTCAAGACAGTTCCCAGGCCAGAGTGCGGAACTGAACAGTGTAATCTCCGAAAAGAGGAGTCCCCTTGACATAGGTTCAGGATTGCAGTTTTGGCAGAGGACACACGTGCTGGTTCTTCAAAAACACTGTGGAATTTTCCAGAAAAGTTTGCAGATTAGCCATCACCAGATCGCTTCTGTCCCAGAGGGAAGTGGCCCAGGCAAGGGTTTTCCCGGAGAAAAGACTGACCACAAACACCACTTTGGGCTGTTCGGTCAAGAACTGGTTGGCCATCAGTTCCACGTGTATGGAGCATTGAGTAATGAACCCCCTGCATAGTTTAGGGTCCCCATCGAACTTTGTTGGCAATGAGAACCGGAGCTTGGGGCCATCGGGTGCCAGTGGAGCCGCGGTCACCGAAGAAGGCACTGTAGAAGGCTGCGGCTGCTGCTGGCCAGAGAGGAGCTGCTGCATCATGGCGGTCAGCTGGTTTAACTGCTGCGCCTGTTGCGCAATCTTTTGCAATTGCTGGGCCACTATGGTGGCCGGATCAAACTGTAATGGTAGGCTACTGCGATGGCAGGCCAGAGATGTGGATCCTCTGGATCTCCACAAGCGATGGTATAAGCCACACCAGGGAGCGGAGCCTAAGTAGGTCTGGTACTCACCAGAGCCTGCCGCAAGGCAGGTTGGGCTTACTGTGGCAAAACAATACCCTTGACACGACTTGTTTGTGGTGACAGCCGAGGTGCAGTGTGTTACAAAATCGTGAAACAGGCTCGAAGTCGGGGATAGGCAGGGAGGTCAGGACAAAGGTTCGTGGTTGAGGGATAAAGGCAACAGGTACGGTACACGTAATAACAGGAACATACTTAATGAACGCTTTCTTGCAAGGCACAGGGCTCTATTGTTCCGGAAGAGTAAGAGAGGAAGAGGCAAGGTTAAATAAGGTCAGTGCCCGGTAATGACCAATCATCGGTGCACTGGCCTTTTAAATCTAGCAGAGCTGCCACGCACGCGTCCTAGTTAGCAGGGGCGCATGTGACAGCCTGCAGTCATAGGACGAGGAGCGAGGTGAGGTGAGTATACATGGCTGGGATCAGTGCCACGGGTGCACCTGCAACCCGGCAAGCGAGTTGAGAAGTCACCCGCTGCAGCGGGGATACTAGTGCGCCTGCAACCCGTAGCATGGGCAGCGAGTGTACTCGTAACAAACGCTAAATCACGCTTATTATTAAGGCCAAGGGGTACGCTACTGTTAAGCATCAGAATCCAATAGCCTTCTCTTTTTAAAAGGGTACATTTTCTATCTCCTCCTCTCCTAGTTCTATGCCAAAACAAGACAAATAAACAACATTCCCTCCTCCCCATGTGTTTCTCTGAAATGTTTAGATGCATTTGAGATGTTTTTTACAACAGAGTTAGTAGCTCCATAGATATGTTCTCATATTCTAGTTTTAATGGGGTTGTCTCAAAACAAGGATTGCTTTTTATGTTAAAGATCTTGCAAAAATAAATCACTTTGCAGTATGTGTCCATTAACATTGTCCTACTCCGGCAAGTAAAGAAATGGATACCTCGGCACCACTCTGCTCGTAAATGCAACAATATTTGTCCACATATATGGTATACAAATCATCATGCGGTACAGCATATGCTCACTTACACTTATAGGTGGTGCTCAGTGAGTTAAAAAAGAAGACAGTCACTTCCAAGAAAAAATATAAAGAAAGTTTCACGGCACTCACCCAGATAGTGTGATTAAAATCTTACTTTATTCGGCAACTTGTCTCCATGTTAAGACATACGGGATAACCAAGACCACGCTGAGCTTGACAGACCGGCATCCCGTATGCCTTAACATGGAGACAAGTTGCAGAATAAAGTAAGATTTTAATCACACTACCTTGGTGAGTGCCGTGAAGCTTTCTTTATATTTTTTCTTAACATTGTCCTACCTTCTCCTAGATATCCCCTCTTGTATGGGCTGCAGCAGCTCCTCAGGTCGTTATAGCTACAGACCTGTTCGATCTATCCTGATAGACTGCCACTGCCATCTGAGGTGCATTACAAAGTGCCGCGGGCCCTTTGTAAAGCAACTGCTCATACATTGAGCACACAGGGCTATGCCAGTTTTGGTGTTGAAAGGACGCCAGACTACTGGCACAGCCCCGTAGATACATGTCCCCCCTCGTGTCCTCAGCAGCTCTTCACTGCAGGCCATTTGTAGCCAGTAGAAGCCAGTAAACACATCCTTGAATAAAAAAATGGAACCGATGAAACAGAACTGAGGTGAGATGAATCGATGTAGTGAGACAACCCCTTTAAGATTATGGCTTGTACTGCCAACATATGAAAGATTACATCGCGCATAGGAAATCCCATATACTACCCACGTAGTGTCACAATTGACAACTTGTTTAATAAAATGTTTCCTGCCATGAAGTTTGTAGAGGTACAGCATGATCGCAACACATGCATCTTCTTTTATTGCATTTATTAAAGCCCTTGCTCCATAACCAAGTATCTTGCCTCAATGTAGTTATATGACTATGAGACAGAATTGAACCCAAAGTGGGATCTGAAACACGTAAGCGAGATTCATTTTGTCTCTTTGTATTACAAGGTATGAATTATGTGGAGTTTTTATATGTTTGATATGTCTGTGTGTTAAACTTGGATTTTAGAAGATTCTGCAGTGCTGGTTTTTCTGGACTTTGGTTCGTGAGAATAGACACATGTTGAAACAGCTGATACAGTATCTATTGATGCAAGGCAGCAGGTCCCAGTGCTGGGCATGTAGAGTGCCCAGCAGTGTTTGTAGTTATATGCCCCCTCATGACTTAACTCCAGGGTCAGACAACACAGTTGATCCATTAAGAGGTTTTGTTGGAGGCCCTACATCCTCCAGCTTGGTGCTCTCCCTAGAATTTAACCCTCTTTAGTTATTTTTGATATGTGTTGATGGTTGTCATCTTTACTCCTTACTAAATATCCCCTTTGATTCTGTGACACAGGAGGGGATGATTAGCAAAACAGTTCAGGCAAAATATACCAGATGTAAATAAGTAAAAAAAAAGAAAAATACTGCAGGAAGTTTGTAAGCTTCTGGACACCCACGCCCCACACACATTTTCACCAAGCAGTGTCTATCTCATCTTTTCATTACCCCAGGCCATGCTTTCCTAAGCATTCTTAAAAGCAGCAAGAATGGTTTGGCTCTTTATTCAACTGGGTGTTGACACTGGCACCTTACCTTCTTCTCACCAGGTGCAGTCACCTGAGGCAAGAGGCTCCAGTCACCTCATGACAGAGTTGCAGTCATGTTTTTCTGAAATACTGATAGATTATGAATTATTTTTAAGTATTGATATTATGTTTATATCATTTAGCATGTTTTTCATGTGTTATAGAATACCTAACAAACATTAGTTTGTTCATTTTTCTTGTAACGTAAATTTATATTCTGTAACCTGCGATGTATATTCAACCATTTAATAAAGGATTAAGGGGAAGAAAACATATACAGTCGGGTAATGGTTGCCTGGCAACACCATCACTACCAATTTCTGTTCACAGAGTAGCATACATCCATGACTGGAATGCTATTTATCTTCATTACAAGTAAGTAATTTACGTTGTCAACTCTCCCATGACCATTGGGTGTCTCTTAGCTATATATTTCTGATTTAAATAGAGATTCCTCTTCAACATTAGGAAACCTTTTTTTTGAATCACGAGAAAAGAACAAATATATCCTGTGCTGAATATACTAGAAATAAACAGCAGGCATGTATCTATATCATATAAGTAATATGTATTTAAATTGCTAAAAGAAATAAAGCAATATGTAAGGTCAAACCCTTGGCTAATTTTCATAATTAGTAAAATCTCTGGGGCCGTACAACATACCATGTACATTTATTCTTTTTTTTCACAAAGCCTGCTCTTCACAGCCAACTGCAGACATATACTTCCTGTGCTGGCTGTGGGTAGTTCTACAGCAGTGATTGATCTAAACATCAGGGCAGAAAGGTATAGAACTCTAAAGGGTTAAAGTTTCTCAGTAAAAACCATCTCCCTTTAACACGCTCCGGTGCTGTTGATAAGACACAGCTGAAAGTAACGTCACAATCCCTACCATGGTTACTAGAGCAGATATAGGTGGCAGATAACCTAGGGAATCTTGAGTAAACATGCAGAACAGCAATGTATTAGGTAATAATCTTCATTTAGTGTGCCTAAATGTTTAAAGCTAAACAATATGGTGAGAATAACCCGTTAACACATTCCTGAGATGTAAGTTTTCAAGGTGCTTTGTACAGCACAGTATTTAACATATTCTCTGAAGGTTACGGGGCTGTACAAGAAAAGTTTCCAAACTAATGTCCCTTCTCTGACATCTCTTATAACATCACATACATGTTCTACAGCTACTAGCTGCACCTTCATCTAGCTGACTTGAGCTCCACAATCCCTGCATATTTATTTATTGTTGTTTGTATACATTAATATAGCACTGTTATATTACACAGTGATGTACGGAGAACATTATTATTCAAAAAGGTCCTGTCCCCATTGCGGCTCACAGTTTACAACACAGATTAACCTATCAGTATGTTTTTGGAGTGTGAGGCAAACCAGGATACATAGGGGAAACCCATGCAAACATGGGAAGGACATACAATCTCTTTGCAGATGTTGTCCTTGGTGGGATTTTAACTCAGGACCCCACCGCTGCACGGGAAGAATGCCAACCATTGCACTGCTGTGGTTCCCTATATGAAGTTTGCATAATATTAATAAAGTTATGGTCACATTACATCTGTGATTTACATTTAGCGTGTACAGCAATAAAGTTATGCATATAAACATTCATTGTAGAAATACATGGCACATTGTTGACGTGGTTCCAGGATGGCCATGAGGCCACCAATAACCACATGCAGCACACTACACCTAGGTTTTAAATTGACTTAATAAGTGGCCACACAAATTTTCAGGTCAACACCAACAAAACCACAAGGGCATGAACAATGTTAATGTTATCAATGTTAATGACCATTTTCAAATTAAAAGCATGATGCAGCATGCCACTGGGTGTTCCTTGCTGTACTATGACCATGTTGTGGCTGCCCCATGTATTTCTCCACTAAAGTTGTCTTTATGGCCTCCATCTATCCTGTGTATATTCAACATATAGCAAAAAATAAGGTATGAAACAACTTAGGCCTCGTTCACACGGCTTATTTGGGCGCGGATTGGAGCCGTACTGCGTGCCGGATGTGCACTGCAGTACGGCTCCAATCCGTCTCAGTCATTACGGTAATCCACAATTCTCATAGAGAACTATGGATTCCGTTTCTCCTATCCACTTGGCGAATCCGCCGGGCGGGGAGAAAGTGACATGCACATTATTTACGGCGCGTAGGCGCCTTAGATAATGACAGTCTAAGCCGTATGAACCAGGCCTTAGAAGAATACATTTTTTCCCACACAACAGTATACAATAAAAAATATATACTAAATATACAGTTTTTATGCACAATGGGACTCTATGGGTGATGGAAGCCAAATATCTATGGTATCTATTGGAGGCATTCTTTTAAAATATAGATCCAAGTGTATTTAATGGCGACCATAAAAGTGACCTAAGCCTAATAGTCTGAGCTCTCTGCTCTATTTCAGGCAATTCTCCCTATTTTCTATGCCACAAAAGAAAGCAGATAAAATGGAGTGTAATAGCTCTCAGCATTACCAGCATTGTGTGTAGAATGAATGCAGCAGACAGGACGAGCAGTAAGTCTGTGCTAGTAGATACATAGGTATAGAAAATGGTGTCAGAAAAGGAGCATTGTTTTAGTAACTTCTCCTGTACAGCAGGGTAACATGAAGTCAATTGTTGTTTCCTGCAATGATAAGAACCTGCAGTGTATAGTGCACCTTGGAAACTTTCTTATGATATAAGGGCAGTCATGAAACTATTGTTAGCCTGGGCAATGTAGAGTAGGTTTGAGTATGCCCAACAAAAGATGTCTTGGTGGACTGGAAGCAAAGGTCATCTGGACAAAGTGTATGTAAATGTATGTGTGAAGCTACACAATGGGTACCAGAACTAAAATAGAGACCCAGAAGTACCAGAGTGTCATCACAGAAGGGAAGCTGTTGTACTTATGTATAGAAAGTATCTTAGATAGTATAAGTCCTCAGGGGGGACATAAGTGAGATTGTGTGGGTTTTGTAAAAGGTTGGTACTAAGAGAGAAAAAGGATGACCAGCAGAGAATGGAAAATTAATTGCCCTGTGACCTGAGAAATGACCGGTTACATCCAGTGAATATTATAAAGTGAAGTTCACGAACAACTGTGATCCATCTGCGCCTTACAATCCTTCTGTGCGAAGTACAAGGGCGTTGTCGACTACCAGCAGCAAAATCCAAATTGTAGAGAAGTTAGTACCAAAGTTTTGGGGGCGTTCTTGGGTGTGTCACATTTATGATTCTTTGACGCCAAAACTTTGGCGGAGAACAGTTAGAACAGCCAGACCAAGTTAAAGGTGGCCTGAGCCTGAATTGTCGTATTGGCACTAGACTGCGCCTGTATGTATGAACTGCAGAAGAAAAGGTTCATACATTTTGGTGCAGTCTATACTACCTTCAAGCGATTTAGAACTGGTCTATCAGCACCAGAATTTATACATGTCGCCAATAGTTTATATGTTCCCCAGTAGGTAGATATATAGGTAAAAGGGTCCTCCAGCATATAAAGATATAGGTAATATGGTTCCTCAGTAGGCTTAGAGATAATAGTATCCACCAGTATATAAATATATAGGTAATAGGGTCCCCCAGTAGGTATATATATATATATATAAAATTTATATTTATATATATATATTATATTATATATATATATTATATATGTCTATCTATTATTTTATATCTATAATCTATATCTCTATCTATATCTATATCTATATCTATATCTATATATATATATATATATATATATATATATATATATATATATATATATATTAGGGCCCCCAGTATAAATAGGCAGGCAATATGGCCCCAGTAGATATAGGCAGATAATAGGGCCACCAGTATATACAGATAGGTAATAGGACCCCCAGTAGATATAGGCAGGTAATAGGGCCCCCAGTATAGATGGGCAGGTAATAGTGCCTCCAGTATATACAGATAGGTAATAGGGCCCCCAGTAGATATAGGCAGGTAATAGGGCCCCAGTATACATAGGTAGGTAATAGGGCCCCCAGTAGATATAGGTAGGTAATAGTGCCCCAATTATATATAGGCAGGTAATAGGGCCCCCAGTATGGATAGGAAGGTAATAGAGCCCGCTGTATAGATAGGCAGGTAATAGAGTCTCCAGTATATACAGATAGGTAATAGGACCCCCAGTAGATATAGGCATGTAATAGGGCCCCCAGTAGATATATTTAGGTAACAGGGCCCTCAGTAGATATAGGCAGGTAATAGGACCCCCAGTAGATATAGCTAGATAATAGAGCCCCCAGTATAGATAGTCAGGTAATAGTGCCCCAGTAGATATAGATAGGTAATAGGGCTCCCAGTAGATATAGGCAGGTAATAGGGCCCCCGGTAGATATAGGTAGGTAATAGGTCTCCCAGTAGATATAAATAGGTAATAGGGCCCCCAGTAGATATAGGCTAGTAATAAGGCCCTCAGTAGATGTAGGCAGACAATAGAGCCCCCAGTAGATGTAGGCAGATAATAGGGACCCCAGTAGATATAGGTAGGTAATAAGGCCCTCAGTAGATACAGATAGGTAATAGGGAGAGCCACCAGTACATATAGGTAGGTAATAGGTAGGTAATAGAACCCCCAGTATAGATAGATAGGTATTAGTGCCCCCAGTATAGATAGGCAGGTAATAGGGCTCCAATAGATATAGGCAGGTAATAGGGTCCCCAGTAAATATAGGCAGGTAATAGGTCCCCCAGTAGATATAAATAGGTAATAGGGCCTCCAGTATATATAGGCCAGTAACAGGGCCCCCAGTAGATATAGGCAGATAATAGGGACCCCAGTAGATGTAGGCAGATAAAAGGGCCCCAATAGATATAGGTAGGCAATAGGGCCCCCAGTAGATCTAAATAGGTAATAGGGCATCCAGTAGATATAGGCCAGTAATAGGGTCCCCAGTAGATATAGGCAGATAATAGGGACCCCAGCAGATGTAGGCAGGTAATAGGGCCCCACTAAATGTCTCCTCCGAATTATATTATTATTATTACAGCTGTCGACAGCCGGAGCTCGAGAAATACGACCCACACCTTCCATCTGGGACATAAATCTGCTTTATTAACAGGAAGTAACAGTTTGATATCTTCTACGTATTAAGAACATCCGAGAGAGGAATTTATTTGGTTTCTTGATACAACTCCTCGCTAAAGCAGGCAGTGCATCCGTTCCAAGTAAAGCTGGGTGAAAGATATCTGTTCTAATGCTCCCCCCTAGAGCGTGAATGATGATTGATGCTCTTCCCTAAACTGAGCAAGAATGGGTAAAGATCACTCTCCTTAGACAGCAGGGTGAACAGGTGAAGCGGATGTTGAACCCACTGAACCACTGTCAGGCTTGCTCCAAGGGGCGTAACCAAGCAACCGCCGGCCTCTTCACAGAGCCTTTGATGGTAAGGATGACTTTTAACCAATGACCGCCAGTTGCCACCTCAGAGCAGTCCCCGGCAGAGGCAATCTATGGATTGTTTACAATCTCATAACCCTCAATGATTCTGGAAAGTCATGATGGAGGTGGTGCTTAATTGTTCAGCTATACCTTGTAAGGCATCTCGGGTGTAATTATCAAACCTCGGTTGATTACGATAGATGCAATTTATCCAGTCCACACTTCTGTTGATTGTTATTTGGGGCGTAAGTGATTCAAACCCTGCTTTGACCTGATCCCTAGCTTTGAATTCATCAGGCACCCCCCTTGGTTGTCCCTCTTGTGTTTCCACACACATCCAGACTAGAAAAACATATGAAAGGATAAGGGAAAGGTTCATAATGACTTCCTTGCAGTGTGAAGCATGCACCCAGGTGGGTCTTCCTTCAAGTTTCACTGAGGTTGGAGACACCAGGAGTACTTGGTATGGTCCTTCAAATCTGGGCTCCAGGGAATCTCTGACGTGTTTCTGCACCCAAACAAAGTCACCAGGTTGTAGTTTTGATCAGAGTCTGGATCTGGAATGGAATTAAGGGAGAACACTATGGCATGGATTAGTTTCAATTCACTACACAGATTTATAACATATTTTACAAGGCTATCATTCCCTGCACTCAACTGCTTTGCGTGAAACCTCCCTAATCTGGGCGGGGCTGAAAATACTATCTCATAAGGAGTGAGACCAGTGGGCTGCCTAGGGGTATTTCTGACAGAATAGAGTGCAATGGGTAGGATCTCGGGCCAAGGAAGAGATGTTTCTTTACTAGCTTTCAGAATTTTGTTCTTCAGAGTGACGTTCATTCTTTCTGGATTCGGGATGGTAGGGAGTGAGGAGGCCGAGGTCAGCTACTACTAGTCTCCAAATGTCTCGGGTTACTTCTGCAATGAAGGCAGGTCCTTGATCAGATTCAATAACCTCAGGGATCCCAAATCTGCATATCAATTCAGTCAATAGTTTCTTCACGGTGCTTCTGGCAGTCATGTTAGTAACTGGGTAGGCTTCAGGCCATCCTAAGAACATATCCACCACTACTAAAACATACTTGTACTTTCCACTCTTGGGTAATTCAATGTGGTCAATCTTGATTCGCTGGAAGGATATAGTGGTTTAGCCAAATGCTTATTTGGTGTTGGCATCAGTCCTCCTGGGTTACAAGTATTGCATATTTCACAACTTCTAACATAGTAACTTGCTGTGGTGGAGATTCCGGGTGCTAAGTTTATCTTGTTGATTGAAGAAATCATCTGGTTAGGTCCTCTGTGGGTAGTACCATGAGCCCATTTTACTACAGCTGGGTATAATGCCCTTGGTAAACAAAGTCTATTGTCTTTCCTCTAGAATCCATCTTGGTGTATCTCTGCTCCCAATTCCTCCCAACTTTTCCTTTCCTTCGGGCTTATTCGAGTTTGAGATCGTCTCAACAGGTTAACACCTGGATTCAATGCATCTTGTCCTTGGTTCTTCTCTTCCTCTTCCTCTCTATTCTTTCCTTCTTCTTTCTTCTCACCTTCTTCTTTCCTTCTTTCTTCTCCACTTCTTCTTTCTTCTCACCTTCTCCTTCTTTCTTCTCACCTTCTCCTTCTTTCTTCTCTGCTCTGGTCAGCACATATACAGGCACTCCTACTTCCTCTCGATTCTCTGGGAAGAGAGCTGTGGTCTTGGCAGCCAGGTCTGCCGTGTGGTTTTCTTCTGCTTCCTCTGTCTCTTCTTCCATGGGCTTTAGTCTTCAACACAGCCACTTGAGCTGGCAGCTGGAGAGCATGCATCAGAGTCTGAACGGCTTCTTGATTCTTGATGGGCGTTCCACTAGCTGTCTGGAAACCTTGCAGGGCCCACTTCAGGCCAAAGTCATTGGCTTCTCCGTACACATAGGCTGAGTTGGTATATATGTTCACAGTCTTCCCTTCAGTGAGCTTACAAGCTTCTGTTACAGCCCAGAGTTCACCTTCTTGGGCTGACATTCTCGAAGGTAAAGATAGAGCCTTCACGGTTTCTTTCAAGGTAACCACAGCAAAACCTGTATGGAATCATCCTTGATCATCCGCATATCTGGATCCATCTGTGAAGAAGACATAGTCTGGGTTCTCCAACTTGGATGTAGAGACAGTAATAGGGCCTCCATTATAAATAGGCAGATAATAGGGCTCCCAGTAGATATAAATAGGTAATACGGCTCCCATTAGATATAGGCAGGTGATATGGCCTCCAGTAGATATAGTTAGCTAATAGGTCCCCAGTATAGATATAGGTGGGTAATAGGGCATGTTAAAAATAAAAACTAACAGTACTCGCCTTTCCCCCCACTCCCTGAAGCTCCCGCTCATCTCTGTCTTCTTCCTGGCACAGGTGGTGTGACATCAGCATGATATTCTCACACCGCCTGTGCCAGATACTCCGGAGGGACGCAAGTCTGCTTGCAGCTCATCGAAGTGCTCTGCGGAGCAGGGAGTGTTCACTCTCTGCTCTGCATAAGCCTTCAACTGTTTGTGAGTCCAGAGGCACCGGCAGTTTTATCCGGGCAGAAGCCTCGAATAAAACTGCCTAGCGATGCCCCTGTTTCTCCCTCCTTGGGCTGTTTTGTCAACTGGGTTGTTGTGGACCGCTTTTCAAAAATGACACACTTTACACCTCTGCCAGGTCTTCCGTCTACCCCTCAGCTTGCTACTTTATTTCTTCAGCACATCTTTTGCCTTAACAGGATGCTGACCTACATTAACTCTGGTAGAGGAGAACAGGTTACCTCCCGATTTTAGCATGCCCTTTGTTCCCACCTGCAAATCAAGTTGGACCTGTCCTTTGCCTCCCACCCTCAGTCGAATGACCAGGTACAATGGGTCAATCAGATACTGGCAAACTCTCCCTGTACTGAGTTCACCTACAACAACCATTCAAGTGAATTCTTGGAAAGATCACCCTTTCACATTTTGTTTTGCCAGAACCCTTGACTTTCTGTCTTCTCCTGCTGACTCAGATGTCCCAGCGATCAACAGGAAGTGTGCGACTTCCTTCAAACTTGGCAACATGCTCGGCAAAGTCTACTCCGAACCTTTACTGGGTTCAAGAAGCTCTCAGACAAGAAACACAGATCTCTGCCCAAGTATCAGCCTGGAGACAAGGTCTGTTCTTTTTCCAAGCACATTCACCTCCGAATACCAAGTCTGAAGCTTGCACCTTGTTATCTTGGTCCTTTTTTATTCTTCGTCATATCAACCCGGTATCCTATAAGCACCGCTTACCTCCATATCCCCAATTTATTACATGTGTTCCTCCCTAAGACTCTGTTCTTCAATGGTGCTCCCACAATGTAATTACTCCTTCCACATTGACTCACACCAAAGATTCCCATGGGGTCAAGGAGATCCTGGATAAGAAGTGATCAAGGGGCAAGGTCTATGATCTCATAGTCTATAAGGGCTGTGGTCCTGAGGAAAGTTCCTGGGAACCACAAGAAAATATTGATGCTCCTGCGTTGATTCAACAGTCCCACAGGTTTCAGGACCATGAGAGGAGGGGCTAAAGGAGGGGTAAAGTAATGGCAGATGCTGTGGTCCGACACCCTGTTCATGGTCGTACTCGCTCCCAGTCCTAGTTTCCCCACTCTGTTACTCACCTCTCTAGCACTCTCTGCCATCACTTAATCTGCTCTGACACTCAGCCAGCCCTGAACTCATAGCCAGCCTCTAGGGGCCGCACACGCGCCAGATCTCTGATTCACCTTTCCTTGGCCAATTATGCCATTCCATTGTCTATTGCAGGACACCTCACCCTGTGCTCCTTTCCCAGTTATTGGCGTCTGTCCCTTGCGTGTCAACCATTTCTGTTTTTATTCAGATTGCTCTCCTCTTACTGACCTTTCTCTACATTTCTGACCCTACTTTGTCTGCTGCCTGCCCTGACCTTGCTTGTACACAGCCAGCCCTGACTGTTTGCCTATTCCTGACTACGCCTTTGCCTCACACTCCGGTACCATGCAAGACTACAGATCGGCTGACACCTCAAGGAGCTACATCAAGGGTAGCAATCTGGGAGTTCCCTTCGTTGAAGCCCACTGTACCTCTTGGTGGGCTCTGGTGAGTACCGGGGGGGAGCTTGTTAGACTTCGCTCTCTGGTAAAGGTTACACCAATTCCCAATGGTGACCCAGGGATCCACTTTCTGTACTCGGTAAGTCCAACCATGACAGTAAGGCTTTAAATTATCCTGAGGGGATGGGGATGCTTGGACTTTAGTTTATGTTTTTTACCCCATTATCAATCAGAGATTATACTTGCAACCACCAAGATTGCTGTACCAGTGTATGTACAGTTCAGGAAACTTGTTTGCTTAAATTACTTATGTTCATAACTGCTCACATATTACTTCTTTTGCCTGAACTTCAAAAGGGGTAATGTTTCTTGTAAGGGAGAAGCGCCATGTAGGTGTGTAGAGACATATACATCATGGTCGCTCCACTGCAATTAAAATATCTTCAAAAAATCTCAGAGAAGAGGGGTAGGATGCTAGAGCACCTCACCAAGTCGACCACTATTCTGCTCTGCACTCATGAAGGGCACACACACCGAAACATCCCTGAAGATGAATTTCTGATATGACTTTACTCCTGGTGATATTGCAAGGTCAGATGTGAATTGAGAAAGGCTTCATCCAGTAAGTAAGTCCTAGCACTTTTCCCTTGATCTTTTATGAATATACTGCCTAAACTTGGCATCTTAGCAGTAGCAGTATGTAATAATGCTTCTACGTGATGGAAGTAATTGATACCTGTGAAGCACTGCTCATCTGTGTATAATTGAGACGTTCTATGCCAGAACAACTTACTTATAGAAATATTATATTACACATGGATGAAAACATTTGATTCTTATGCATTATAATGATAATAAGAGGGTTTCTCTGCTGGAAATTAGTAAGCATATTAGCACAGTGTTTTACCAAACATTTATAAAACAAGTTGCATAGAGGACAACACACACGTGCACATACCACACAATTACATTAGCTGAATCATCATAGTTGTTTTGGGAGAAAGTAAAAAATAAAACTGCTGTTTCTCACCTGTTTCATGTTGGTGTTTATCACATTGCGGCAGCTGATTTGGTATAATAAAACACTCTGTATTGCTAGTTTAATTTACGTATTTGTCACAGAATCCATGCTAACAGCTGCCATGGAAAATGAATTCTCCAACAAATGGTAGGTAAATGTCATATGACCACTTTGGCACCCCGCTGAGTCTAAGCTTCTGAATTAGTGAATGTAATTAACAGAAAGCTATAATCAAACTATGAGATTGAATTTGATAGGATTAAGCTATCTCAATGTAATAATGTTGCAGGATGATGGTTTTGATTGGGCTTATATTTTTACATGATTATACATAGTATGAGTTATTTGTGGATATAATTTATACAATCCAGCACATCTTATTCCTTGCTATTATTTCCATTTTTGCATCTTTGTTCTCCATATTTACATGGTTATATGTTTGCTTGACTGCTACTTCAATCCTTTGCAGTAATTGGATTTGAATTGTTTCATACAGTTCACTTATATTTTTTTTACTAATATTCTTGTAAAGTGCAGATGAATATGTTTCCCTTCATGACACTAAGGCTATGTTAAAAATGTGAAAACTGTGGCCCGCATAACCAGCTATTTAAAGTATCGCGGAAAGTCAATGAGTTTTTGTTTTTACGTATTTGGGGGCGTACTTTGGGCATATTGGCAAATTTGGGCCCTGAATTTCATCCCAAATTCCCATGTGAAATACCCTAAGGGAATTTTTTAACCTTTGGGTTGCCCCCTTGGTTTTAGCAAAAATTATTAGTGGGTACACTTGGCAGTGAGAAAAACCTTGTATTTATTAGGTTTTTTTCCTCCAATTTTTAAGTTAAAAAATATATGAATACATTGACACTGAGGTTAACTATTGCAAATGTGTTTACACATTTTAAATACTGTCGCCCATGGGAGTGCCGAGGCATGTAAGAATATGCTCCACTGATAAATGGAATGGTAACACCAGTTGTCAATTAATTCACTCATTCCATAAGGCAAGCCACAGAGTCCTAATAAAAAAGTGCACCCAATTATTTTTTTTTTTTTTGGGAAAAATACTATTTTTTACAAACTGCATCGTAGAGTTATCGGGTTCAACAATAATTTCTTTTACATCATGAATAGGTGAGGATTGTGTCAATTTCTTATGGATCGATGGGCCGGTTCGGCAATTATCATGCCGATATGATAGCCGATATGAAAAATGTAAATGACCATTAACCCTTAAGGACCGGGGGTTTTTTGTTTTTGGGAAATTGTTTTCCCCCTCCCCTTTCCCTAGGCCGAATTTTTTTTTTTTCCCTACTAGAAATGGGCTTTTGTTTTGGGGGAAAGATGTATTTCTAATGGTGTTATTCATATATATAGTTTATTATGGGAAACCGAAAAAAAAATTCCCAAGTGGAAAAATTTGAAAAAAAAGTTTTTGCCATGTTTGGGGGGTTTTGTTTTACAGGTTCATTTTCGGTCAATAAAATGTGAAATTCTTTTATTTAAGGTTGTTAGCATCAGCAACTGTGGGGTTTTTCCGTTATGTTTTGGTACTGAAAAAAAAATTCCAAATTTTTTTTTTTTTTAAATTTGCCCCGGCCCCCCCTTTTGTGGGACCAAAAATTTTTTGTTTAACTTCCCGGAGTTGTGAGGGTGCATTTTTGGAATGCATGGACTTTTTTGACCCACTTTTTTTCCCATTTTTTAAGTGGTTAAAATGACCAAAAAAACGTTTTTTGGGGTTTGAATTTTTTTTTCTTCCACGGTGTTCAGAAAACGGGATAAATGATGTTATATTTTTTTTCGGACTTTTTTTGGCGGGGCAATACAATTGTGTAACTTTTTATTATTTTATTTTTTTTATTTGAAAAATGGGGAAAGGGGGGTGTTTTTGTTTTTTAATATTTTTTTTGTACGAAAAAATTTTATTATTTTTTTTTTTTTACTTTAACATTGAGGCCCCCTAGGTGCTTGATCTAGGTGGGCGAATTGTCAATAAGTCTAAAGCATTGCATTGGCAATGCATTAGATGTACCCCAAAATGGTGGTTGAAAGTGGGACAAAACCCGGACATGGAAGGGGGAAAGGGCTGGTATGCAAACCAGGACAACCCTTTAAAACATTCAAGGCCACGGCCTCTTTGCGCGGGCATTGATGGGTTAACAGCGGGGGGGCGACCGCTGCCCGTTTGCGCTTTTAACGGCCCGGGTGTTTGCGGCGAATAGCCGCTAACACACGCTGGCTGTGAGGGGGGGGGGGGTTTGGGGCGAATCCCTGCAAAGCCCCCCTTTTGATCCTGGGGCGATCAACATCCAGGGTCCTTAAGGGGTTAAAGTCTTTGGGAGGAAAAAAACAGCTTCATTTTACACCCCAAACGGGGAGGAGAAGTGGAATTAACATCCACAAAAAATAAAATGGATAATGCTACATTTAGGCAAGACAATTTAGGCAAACAAGGTAAAAAAAAAAAAAGTCACAGTTATTTCATATCCCCGTCCCGTACCACGCATGACCCCCAAATTAAAAAAGTACCCGAAGGCAGTATTATTTGAACCCTATTTTTTGTTGAATGGAAAAGACCATCCCGTCCCGTACCACAGCTGCCCCCCAAAACCTGATGACCAAGATTAAAAAGTGCATGAAGAAAGTAGTCTTTTAAAAAACCATTTTAGTTGAAAAGGCATTCTATGCCCGTCCGGGACCCGCAGCATGACCCCCTTAAATCTGCATGACCCAAGATTTAAAAAGGAAGTGCACTTTTTTACCTCTACCTCCCTTTCCCTAAACCCTTTGCCGTTAAACCAAAATGCTTTTTCCTCCTATTTTAAAAAATTTAAAATTTTTGAAAAAAGGATGAAAGGTTTTTGACTCTTTTTTAAAAAAAAATCAATAATCTTAAAATTTAATTTCCAACAAGCCCCTTGGATTAAAACAGAATTTGTTTTGTATCAAAAAACTTAAAGCTTGGGGAAAAAAACACCAAATTAAATTTTTTTCCCCTTGTTTAAATTTCAAAAGCCCAAGGGGGTTTAGGGGGAAATTTTAAGAAACTAGGTACAAATTCAGATTGCCCAAACTAGAACAAATGGGAAAAAAAGAAATATTTTTAAAAAATTATAGGACAAATCTTTTACACCTGACAAAAAATGAGTAATTTCTTAAAAAAAGGGTTTTTACTAAAGGACAAAAAGAGTCTTTGGGCAAAAAGCCGGCCTATAAAAACATTTTAAAAATTTTTAGGGATAACTATGCCGTTTTTAAATGACAGCAAAATGATTGAATGAAACTGAAAAAAAAGGGGGAAAAAATTTTAAAATTTTTAAAAAATGGTAAAAAAAAATGTTTTTTCAATTGGAAAATTTTAGGAAATACCCTTTTCCTTTTAAAAAAAGTCTTCCCTTTGCACCCCCTTGAGCCAAAAAAAAAAGCAAAAAATTTTTATTTTATTATAACTTTCTATTTAAAAAAACCAACCATTTATACGCAAAAAAAGAAAATTGCAAAAACTGTTTTTTGTTTTTTTTCACATCTTAAAAAAGGATTTTAAAAAGGGCAAATAATAAAATTTTAAAAAAAATTATTGGTATTCCCCAAAAAAAATTTTGGCAATTTTTAAAAGTTTTTAAAAATTGGGAAAAAAGTTGTTCCCAAAAAACAAACCTTTATAAGCTTTAAATTGAAGGGAATAAAAAAAAAAATTAAAAGTTTTTTTTAACCCCCTTAAGTAAATTCAGACAAAACTCCTGCGGGGGGTTTCCCCCTTAAAATGATTAAAGGGTACTGTTCTGAGCTGTAAAATCAATACAGGGAATCGAGCTTTTGATAAAAATGGTCCTATTAAAAAGGATTTTAAAAATTAAAAAAATTTTTATCAACTGATAACCCTTAGATACCAAAGGGGGGAAGAAATGGTTGTTATCAAAAAAAATTGCTGGCTTTGGGGTTAAATTTCCCCCAAAAAAGTTTTTTTTATGACTTTATTTTTAGTTTTGTGCAGAGAGGAAATTTTGGATTGGGGTCATTTTAAGTTTAGGCAAAAAGTTTGGGTATACTAGTTAGTTAACTTTAAAAAAAAAATAGAAATTTTTTTTATTTTAAATAAATTTGGAAAAAAATGTTTTTCAAATTGGTTTATTTTTGAAAAAAAAAGTTTTAAAATACTCCAAATTTTAAAAAAAAAAAATATAAACACCCCCTTAAATAAAAAAAATAAACATAATATCCAAATTACCACAACCCTTGAAAATCAAAAAATTTAATTTTTTTAAAACAAAACCAAATTTTAAAAAAAAAAAATTTTATTTTTTTGTAATAAAAAACCCCAAGGAAATTTGAAACAATGTTAACAGATTATGGAAATGGGGTTTTAAAAGTGTTTTATTTCAGAAAATTTTTAAAAAAATTTTTTTAGATGTCCCCCTTTTTAAAGGGGTTAAAAAATTGTCACAAAAAGTTTCAGACTATATTTCCCTGGCTGTTGTAAAGTGGTTCTATAGCAGTGATTGACATTTAAGCTATGATATTCCTGTTACAGTGACAGAACTGCTGAAGGTTAATGCAATTTAGTGCACAAGACTACAGAGCTCTTTGGAGTGAAAATTGTCCCTTTCTTAAACAAAGCTCCATTCCAAGAGATTACAAACAGGATGATGTGACTCACCATGGATGGACAGCAGCTTCCAGATAATCAGATAAGAGAGAGGAAAGAGAATGGTTGTTAACCAATAAAAAATTGCTTGCATTTGGAAGAGATAAAATCTTATTTATTTCCTCAACAAAGCAAAATAAAAAAGCATTGTATTTGATAATAGTCTTCATTTACCTTTCACTACATGTGAAAGCTAATCACTGTAGTGAGAAAACCCCTTTAAGGCCAAAATTGGCAAAGTCCTTAAAGGATTGAAAGTGTTTTTATGGTGCAAAAATAGGTTAGCATACAGTACAACTAAGTACAATAGGTAGCACAGTAATCTTGTTATCAAAGAAAATAAAGGTAACATGTTTTTATGCCATACAATGAATAGTGGCAAATTAAAAATGTAACAATTGCAGAATTGCTGTTTTTTTTTTTCCATTCCTTCTGAAAACAGTTAATAAAAGTAACATTGTAAGTTATATGTACTCCAAAATTGTAAAATTGAAAACAACAACTAATTCTGCAAAAAACAAGCACCCATATGTCTATGTTGATGGAAATATATACAGTGGGTACGGAAGGAATTCACACTCTTTCTTTCATGCAGCCATTTGGTAAGATCCAAAAAGTTCATTTTTTTGATCATTAATGTACACTCTGAACCCCATCTTGAAAAAAAAAAACAGAAATGTAGTTATTTTTGTAAATTTATTAAACAAAAAAGCTGAAATATCACATGGTTTTAAGTATTCAGACTAGAGATGGGCGTATTGATTCTAACGAAGTGGAATTCATTTAGAATTTCAGGAAAACTTCGGTTCGTAACGAAGTCGAACTTTGGGGTACTTTGCATGAACAAAGTGTGCTTTTGTTTGATGTAATGGCTGCGAGCACATGGCGTTACATGGGGCAAAGAACTCTGGAGGAAGAAGGGCATAGCCTGCATGACATAGTGCAGAGATGAAGCCAATCATAGACCGGCGGGATTCTGTGACGTCACCGCACTATATAAGTCCGGGCGCGACGCTGGGAGCTCATACTCCTCTCACTGTACTGATGAGGGAAGGTGCTGCCGCGGCTGCTTATAATAGCTGATACTAAAGAACTCATTTTTATACAGCGATTTTTGGGGGGTGTCTCATCTTGTCTCAGAGACTGCTTCTCTTAATGTTCTATTTCTGATTTTGTGGGGTATTGGATCTGAAGTCCAGTGTGTGTCCAGTGCAGCTGCATATACATTTTAATGCTATCTGCTCACAGCACATTGAATATCCAAGGGTGATCTAAGCCTGCTCCTGTTGTATTCATTTAAAGAAACAGCGTTTTTACAATACAAATACCACTTCATTTTTGGCTGCTCAATTCTTTTGCGCAATTTACATCCAGGGGTTAATTAAGCGTTGTTCTGCTGCTGTGGTGACTAAAAGAAAACGTTTATTTCACCGCCAAAAAAGACATTTTTCCTGTAGCATAATTCAACAGCGAAGGTTAATTACGAGTTTTACTCTTGTTGTGTAGAGTAGAAAACACGCCATTGTAACACGCTACAAAGCTCGTAGTTTTTGGTTGCTCAATTCTTTTGCGCGATTTACATCCAGGGGTTAATTAAGCGTTGTCCTGCTGCTGTGGTGACTAAAAGAAAATGTTTATTTCACCGCCAAAAAAGACATTTTTTCCTTAAGCATAATTCACAAGCGAAGGTTAATTACGAGTTTTTCTCTTGTTGTGTAGCGAAGAAAAAACACCATTGTAACACGCTACAAAGTTCGTAGTTTTTGGTTGCTCAATTCTTTTGCGCAATTACATCCAGGGGTTAATATAGTGTTGTTCTGCAGTTGTACTCAGTAAAAGAAACTTTGTTTTTCATCGCCACGGAAGAAATTCTGTAGCATAATTCATATCCGAAGGTTAATTAAGCCTGTTTGTGCTTTTATATTCAGTAAAATACACAGAGTTTTTAAACGGCACATACAAGTACATTTTTCCTGCCCATTTGTGGAGCGCAATTTATATCCAAGGGTTACCCAAACTTCTTAGTGGGTTCATTTGGAGTCAAATACAGGGTGCGTATTTATCATATACAGATATCTTCATCAAACAGTGTCTGTACATTTTAGAACAAACAGTATGTCAGACAGAGAGGTGGCAGGCTCTTCACCTGCGAGTGGCAGAGGCACAAACATTCCTGGAGCAGGCCCAGGTCGCAGTACAGCAAGGGGACGTCGCAGCAGGGATCCCTCAGTGAGGACACAACTGCCACTGTCATTTAGGGGCCCATGGTTTTTCAGAAAAACCCCCAAGGGTTCTTGTTTTTGGTTTGGGACTAGGTCACCCACTTTCTCCCAGATGACATCTGACAACCCCAGCCAAGAGCCCGGTTTGGGATCTTTCAGAAAACCCCCCTTGGGTTGGTCTCCCCAAGGGGAGGGGTCAGGGGCCCCTAAAAGGGCCCTAAACCCGCCCTGCCCCAACCCGGGTTTCCCTTAAACCCCAGGGGACCCTGCTATGTGGTCTGGGCTCGGGCCCCTTTACTTTTGCGGGGATGAAAAATTTGGGGAGGGAAATTTAGCAGAATTGGGGCAGAGAAAAAAAGGGGGCCCAAATTTTCCCCCCTTGCTTTTTGAAGTAGGCGGCAAAGTATGGGGTTTGTTGAGAGTGGCATGGGAGGTATGTTGTGGGGGGGCCCAGCCTCGAATCCCAAAAGGGGTTTGTTGAGGACAGCGGGTTGCGATGAAACAAAAATTTGATGGGGGGGAAATGTGGGCCAAACCGCCGGGGGAGCCGGGGTAGGAAAAGGGCTTCTTCATCGTAAAGGGAAAGGAAGAGGGCGTCAGCTTGCGGGGTTAAAGGCAGCGGCGCACCCAGAAAAGGGGGTTGTGGGGTTTTGGTAAAAAAAGGGTACCCAGCAATGTGAGGTCGGGGAAAAAGCCCCCCGGGGGAAAAAAAACCCGCTTCGCAGGTCCAAGAAATTAGGGGAAAAGGGGCCCTCAGCAAAATGGCAGCGGGGGGTTTTTGTAAATCAGTGCGGACCCCGTTGGGGGTTTAAATTTTCCAAAATTCTGGGCCCGGTGTGGCAGTTTTTTTTCTAAGAAACCGGAGGAGCCAAATAGGGTTTATATGAAAGGTTCTTGGGCAAAAAAACTGAAGTTTGGCCCCGGGGGGAAAAATAACTTTTCCCACCAGGCCCTGCGTAACACAGGGCGGGTAAACCATCCGGTGGCTGGGAAAAACCCGGGGGTCAGATGTGGTGGTCCTTCCTGCCCCCGGGCGAAACAGCGCAGAGCAGCCAGTGGAAAGCTTGCCATTGCGCCGTCAAGGCTCCACAAAGCTCTGAAAGAAGGGAGCTGTTTCTTTTTTTTACATCATCTCCAGTCCAGTTTGCTCCTGTCCCGCACTCATGGGCCAGCAGTCGTTCGCGAGGCGGATTGCAAAAGGGGAAAAACATTTATGTGCCCAAACCCCATCCAAAGGGTTTGCAGAAAGCTGACATGTTTCCTTCCCCGTTTTTGGGGACCCCAGTCCCTCCCTTTCCAAAGCGGGGACTCTGAAACCCCGGTTCGAGAATAAGGTTGTGCCGACCCGGGGAGGGAGAGTTCCAAGCCGTAATTTTTTTTTCCAAAAAGGGAAAAGTCCAACTTAATAAATGTAAAAACAGAAGGTGGGCCGTCCTTGAGTTTTTTACGGTTTGTTCCAAGGTACGGCGCGCAGACGAGGGAAAGCTGTCTACGGCCCGGGCCAGTATTTGCCCTTTTAGGGCCCCCACTGGGTGAATTGTTTCCCTGCCGGCACACCAAAAAAACTTGGACAGGAGACCCCTTTCTCTTCCCCTTGTCAAACTGCAGTCCTGCGCCAATGTCCGCTCCTCCTCCTCCCCCACCACCCCCATCTCAGCCCCCAAAGTACGCTCCATTTTTACCAAGTGTAGGGCCGGGTGTCACGCCCTTTACACCTGGCTTCCCCACGGGAAAAATCACAAAAGGGGGGGAACTGCCCCGGTCATGCGCAAGAAATCGTGTGTGGCTTTTCCGCGAAAACTGAAATGGGAAAAACCCGGTGGGGGAAAATGGGAGGAACAGGGTTGCCGGCTGCACCGAGGAGGGTATCCTCGCCCTGAATGGCGCCGTGTTAAATCTGGTTATGAAAAGGGTTCCTAAAAGTCTTCCCCCGGGACTTCAGCGATTTGAAAATGGCCGGGGAAACTGGCTGACTTATCCTTCCAAAAGCCAGGAACACCCCCTGGTTGCCGGCAGAAACCCTCCCCCAACACATCTGAATGCGATGTTTCCACCCTTGGTTCCAGCCGAAATTTTGGACCGATTTATGAACAAGAAAGGCCATTAAAACGATTTTTGATGTTTCCAGGCGGCGGGAGTAATCCCTTTGTAACTTTGTGTAGCCAGGGCAGCTCTGCGGACACCTCCGTTTGTTGGGCCATTCGGGAGGCACGTTATTTGTTAGCGCCAGGCTACGATTAAATAACTCTTTCCCACTGCTTCATGTCCTGGAAAAGTCTGAAAATCTGTTGGGGGGGGGACGGGAGGTGGCGATTCATTGCGGCCAATGAGTCCGGTGGGAATAAAATGGGGGAGGGGGAAAAAGGACTTTGGGAGCAGAAGATTGTCTGGTGAAATATGGATTTTCTCCTGGGTGACAAAGAGAGAGGAGGGAGCAGTGGAGGGGGTAGATGGAGATGAGGAAGACGAGGCAGATGACACGCAAGCATGTGGCAGAACATTTTAACAGGGGAGAAAAAGGGCAGGGAGCCCCTCGGGTCACTTGTGCAGATGGCCCCAGACGCTGTTTGGGCTAGTGACACCCCGAATAGTCACTCGGCAAGGGATGACTTCCAGCTCTCCACCTATTGGCCCCTCCTACCGGTCCAAATGGGAGCCTTTTTTTCCCAGCTTTTGGAAGGGAGGAAAAAACTCAAACTATGGGAAATCCTCCGTGTCAGTTGGCCGCTCCCTTGTGCGGCATCGTCCCCCTCTGCAGGTCGACGGGGGGTTTTCACGTCACGTAAAATGCTGCAGCTGTGGGGGAAGGGGGGGCGGGGGGAGGGTACCAACCCCCCTCAGCGCAACCAAAGTTTGGAGCCTGATGGAGCTTCTTAAACCCGCCTGTGGGGGCAGTCACCCGCAGCAGAAGCAGGACCTGGAAGCCCTGAACCAACATGGGGGGCCTCTTGGACAGACTCTCCCCCCCCAGTTGAAACCCACGGGACACGGGGCAGCCAAAGGGAAAGTGGGCCGTAACTTCCCGGTTTGCAGTGGAGAACTGCCTGCCCCCAGTAGTGGGCATCTAGGGGGTGTTCAGTGACGGGGGGGCCACGTTCGCAAAGGGGAACCCCTTGCCAGGGAATGTGGAACGACTGCCTTTGTCAAGATGAATCAGGGGTGGATTGGCCGGAATTTCACACACCAATGCCCCTTGGTGTCAGATACATCACCCCTGGCCCCCCCCAAAATGTGGAAATAGTCTGGGTTCAAACTACCTGCCCACCCTATTCTGATGCCACCACCCGCCCTTATGCCAAAAACATCTTTGACAGTTTCTCCATCTGCCCACCAACCACTTTTCCCGGGAAGGTTTGCCACCCCCCCAAATCTTGTCATTGTGCCATTTATGACCTCATGTTTTTTCTGCTGCTGTTGTGGTGCCGTGACATCCACACGTGTCAATTTTCCACTCCTTGATCAGCTGTTGTCCTCCGCCCTCTTCCACTTCTGTCATTTTTGAACTTGGCCCCACTCCCGTTTTTGCCACTCCAGAAGTCATTTGCCAATGTTGAACATGCGCTGTGGTGACCTCCCTCTTGTCTTGTGCACTCTGTGGGCCCATTTTTGTTTTTGCCCCTCCAGAATGTCTTTGGGCCAACTGCCCCCCCCCGGACCCAGCTCTGCCCCCGTCACCTCCACTCTCCCGCATTGTCCCTCTGTGACCAAAACCGTTTTTGCCCCCTCCCGAATGTCATTGTCCACTGTTGACCTCATGTGCGCTGCGTTGCCTCCCCTCTCTGTCATTGTGCCACTCTGTGGGTACTATTTTTGCCACTCCAGAATTCATTGTTTCCCCCGCCTGACCTCTTTTGCTGCCCCCCGGGCACCCCCTTTTCGTATTGTGCCCCTTTGGCCCACTACGTTTTTCCACCTCCAGTGTCATTGTCCCTGTCTGACCTATGCGCTGCGGGCTGTGCCGTGACTACAAACTGTGTCATTGTGCCATCTGTGGCCTACTCTGTTTTTGCCACCTCCAGAATGTCATTGTGCCACTGTCTGACCTTTGCTGCTGTGGGTTTCCCCGTCACCTCCCCAAAACCCGTATGATGTTGCCACCGGAGCCTCGCTTGTTTTTTTTTTAAAGCTGTTGCTGCCGCTTTAATTCCCCTTTTATTTTTTGGTCAGTTTTGCCCTTTTAAGTGCCCAGGGAATTTTAAGTGAAGGATTCTAAGAGCGGCGGCAGTCATGTGCGTGTCATACTAAAAAACCAAATTGTATGAACCCCAAACCAAGTCCCTCTCCCCCATTTTTAAACCCAGGGCACAACTTTCTACAGCCCCTGCAGCTCTGTCGCCTTGAAATAACGCGATTCACCCCGAGTAAATTCGACAAAGTTTTTTTTGTGGGGGAAATTCGGTGAAGTGACCAAAAAGTTTTTTGAAATTCGAAACATCTCTAATTAAACCCTTTTTCTCATTATGGTAGAAGCCCCTTTTTGAGCTAATAACCCCTTGGTCTTTTGGGAATGATGAGAAAGTTTTTACACCGGGTTTGGGGGAACCCTCCCCCATTCTTCCTTTGCAATTTTTTCCAATTCCCTCAGGTTGGATGGTGGATTTTTTGGGTGGAAAGCCATTTTAAAGTCTCTACACAGATGCACAATTGGGGTTTACCCAAGGCTTGAGGGCCCTAAAGAGTGGGCCGAGTTGTTCTGAAACCATGTTTTTTATTTAGCTGTGGCTTAGGGTTTTGTATTTTTGGGAGGAAGCCCTTTGGCCCGTAGAGGCCCAGAGCACTTTGGAGGAGGTTTTCTCCAGGATTCTTTTCATCTTTCCTTCAATTGCAACCAGCGTCCTTTCCGCAGCTAAAAACACCCAAAGATGTTGCGCACCACCATGGTTCACGTTGGGATTGTTTTGGGCAAGTAAATAGCAGTGCCTGGTTTTTCTGTGATTAAATACAATCGGTTCAGGTCTTATATAGGCGGTGTGTGCCTTTTAAAATCAAGTCTAATCAGTTTAAATGGGTTGTTCACAAAAATTGATTCATCTTCCCCTAGTCCTTTTTTTTTGGCCATTTTGAATCGGGGGGCATGTTTATGGCTTTCACTAGGCTGAGTAGAAGCCGGGGCCCTTTTATATAGAACCATGCTGGCATCGCTATCAGGATAGATCAAAAAAGGTTGTAGCATAGTGATTTGAGCTGATGCAGCCCCATACAAGGGGATATCTCAGAATGGTAGTAGTTAATGGCACTTTATAAGTGACTTGTTTTTTCAAGATCTTTGACATAAAAAGTAATCTTTGTAGTGAGACAACCCCTTTAATTAAACACAGCTGGACTCCAATGAAGAAGTAGAACCATCTCAAGGAGGATCAGAAAGAAATGGACAGCATGTGAGTTAAATATAAGTGTCACAGCAAAGGGTCTGAATACTTATGATCATATGATATTTCAGTTTATCTTGTTTAATACATTTGCAAAAACATCTACATTTCTGTTTTTTTCTTTCTAGATGGGGTGCAGAGTGTACATTCATGAGCAAAAAAAATGAACTTTTTTGATCTTACCAAATGGCTGAAATGAAACAAAGAGTGAAAAAATGTAAAGGAGTCTGAATACTTTCCGTACCCACTGTAATAGTAATGGCTTTTGTAGTGCAATGACTAAAAAATAGAAACAAAGGGCGACATGTATGAATGGGGCTGCACCAGATTTCTGCCGTGTTTAGAGCAAAAAATTCTCTCATTGTCCTGTCCAACAGATGTATGAACAGTCGTATGCCAAAGTCTGGCACATGCTGCTACAGACCCAATACTTTTGAACGTGCCAATTCTAAGAGGGCATTTCACACCAGATTCATAAAACGTGCCACATTTATGAATGTGTCATGACTAGGGATGAGTGATATTATCAGCAAAAGTTGAAATCGGCACGGATTTTAGGCTTATCGGAAATTTCCGATCACGTAATAGTTTAGGTGACAATCTTACAGATAATCTACTGTGGGGTGCGGAAGGAGGAGAGGCATTTGAAAGGAAGATATTTGGCAGCTCAGTGTGTTCTGTGATCTTCAATTGAAAAAGAATTGTTTTTTACCACTTTTTTGACTCCCTGATAGGAGTTGAAATTGTCCCTGTGTTTTCAGTTCTAATGCAATCACTGTGTGTCAGTGTTCCCAAAAAACGGCATAACTTATCCCTATAACTTTTAAGTAGTTTTATTGAAGTCCGTGCGTCTTTTTGGCGCACGTAGCTCAGTTGTACGCAAATTGTGTTATACATATTTCCTAGTAAATTGCACCTGTAGTCAGTGGTGCAAAGGCCACCATATTAATCCATATAAAATTTAAATACTTTTATTGCAGTCCGTGCGACTGTTTGCCACAAAGAGCTCAGTTGTACGCATATTGTTTTTTTACATATTTTATAGTAAATTACGCTTGTTGTCAGTGGTGCAAAGGCCGCCATATTAATCCATTTTTAATCCATTAACATTACAGACTCCTTTTTCCAGCACTTTTAATCTGGGGTCATGCGATTTAAGGGTCTCATGCTGCGGTCCAGGACAGGCATAGTCAATGTCCAGTTCAACTAAAATGGTGGTACAAAGATTACTTTCTTCCGGCACTTCTTAATCTGTGGGTCATGCAGGTTTAAGGGTCATGCTGTGGTACAGGACAGGGATAGTTATTAGTCTGTGAATTTTTTTTCTGTGACTCTTGTTGCCTAATTGTCTTGCTCTAAGATGTAGCACATATCCAGTTTACTGTTGTGGATGTTAATTCCAACTTCTCCTCCCCTGTTTGGGTGTAAGAATGAAGCTGTTGTTCCTCTCCCATAGACTTTAATGGTCATCGGCGATAATCTGTTATCGACTATCAGCTATCGTCATGATAATTGACAATATCGACTATCGACTCGATAACGATAGTTGACACAATCGCTCATCACTAGTCATGACCAAATGTGTCACAAAACTGTAGTAACAATCCATACCAATTTTAAATTGGCAAAGCTGAGACAAATTTTGGTGCATCCACATTTATTCACCATATTTTGTTGCCGTGAGACACTTCCTATATTGAAGAATGCTACACTATTCTAATTAGATGTACGACAGTTTAGTACGCACAAGTGTTCATACATGCCTCACAAATTGTCTAGAAGTACTGAAGGCTACACTCTACATCTTCTGTATGACTGCCATTTGGCTTTTGTCATACTCAGGCTGACATGTATGAAAACTGTCTACGCCGAAGACTTTCGTTGTTGCCCCTAGCAACTAATCAACTAACCCTTTCATTTTTCAGAACACTATAGGAAATGAGAAGAGAATTCTGATTGGTTGCTATGGACCTAGACAGTTTTCATACATATGCCCATTAGTTTTTTATTGATGTTTAGGCACCACAGTCATATTTGAAGGGGTTCTATAACATTCTAGAACATTTAGAGAGTCTAGAAAAATGTAGAAAAGTACAATCCTCAAAACTTTTGCAATAAAAGTATACAAAGCTATTTTTTTCCAAGGCTTTAATGGAATGCACATTTTCAATTGGTCAACATGGTTAGGAAGGATGACATTAAGCAATCATGATAATAATGGTAATAATCATAATAACTTAATAAGGGGGATATATGCAGAAGCATTTCTTCGTGCAAAAGCCAGGTTTAGATTTGCACGTCCTACTGATATGCACAAGTCCATCTTGATTTCTCTTATAAAGCAAGCCAAGAGAACACTGGTGCAGTTCATGCTCTTCTCAATAGAGAGTTTTATTGATGTCTCAGTAATAATGCACTTTGGGAGAAAACTACTACTCCTTCACCTCTGGAGATAAGGAAGCATGACAGGAAGGTAAGCATCACACCCGTACATTTATTGTACCTGCCCCGGTTGTCATCAAAGATTTATTGTACCAGGGAGAGCCTATTGTTTTTCTTATTTAATACTCTTTAAAAATAGACACAGCACTCTCTTAGTTACTGTTTGTTACTTTATTTCTATTGTAGTAAATAATTTATTATAGAAATGCTGCCCTAATATGGTTTTATTTATTTCCAGGAGATTGCCCCCCCCCTCCAATCTCCAAAAATTAGATATTTAATAACATTTTCTCAGTATTCAAGATACCAATATCAATGTTGGTTGCGCAGACATTTAAATATAACAAAGACTGTTATAGCATAATTTGAGTCTTTACTATCAACGTCTTATGATTTTTTTTACAAAATTTGGTTGGAGAGATCCTCTATACCAACAGAGATGAGACCAAAGGTGCAGGAGCTGGTGCACATTTAGGGCGACATGTATATACAGGGCTGCACCAGAAGTCTGGCATCTTTTCAGCCTGAGAACTAGCGCAGCTCCATTCTCTATATTTTTAACCAGGCGCACTCCAATATTAGGTGCATTACAGAGCGTCTGTTGCACTTTGTAATGTGCCTGAGATCAGGTGGCGTGCTGGAGGCGTGTCCCACTACAACTGTACGAAGCCACATATTTATATCTTTAGTACGGTAAATCCAGGCGCATTACTGCTAGAACAGGTAAACCACTTTAAAAGTGGTTTAGCTGAGCCTGAATTGTAATTTTTTTTGGTAAAGTGGGCCCGATTTGACCCATACCGGTTCATAGATTCAGGTGCATTCTACACTGCTATTGTGCACAATAAAATTGCCATCTGGGTGCCAAAAATCATACATGTCGCCCTTAATGTACAGATACAAGGCTGCTATTGTCACTGTGAATAAATGACAACAATATAATATGATCTACTTATCTCAGCTCTCAGTGATCAACAGTAAAGATATTAGAGACTTTTGGTCAAGGTCCCACACAAGCTTCTTGGTTTGGTTGACTTTTCCCACAAAAATGTGTGCTCTGTTTTCAAAAAATTATTTGTAAACTTGTCTGATGACAAGGTCTCTCTGACTTTGAAATCTGGCAAATAATATTTTTCCAGTTAGCCAAGAATATTGTTACTCCTTTAATACTTATCTCTTTTTGGACACAAAATGATTTAACATCCCTTACAGGGGTTTTCCCTTCTGGCTCTTTCACAATGTTTCCTCTTCGCAGCCAGCTTTGGTCTCCAACTTCCTATTTAGGCTGTGGGTGGTTCTACAGCAGTAACTGACATTTTAGCTAGCTCTACTATTTGTAGCTGAATCTCTTAGAGGGACATTGGTAATGGAGGGCTTTTGACTGTGGGGCACAAGGCTTTAAAGTTTGTTAGTAACAGAAATAAACAAGCTCCTGTGCTGGTGAAACAGCAGAAAGTGACATCACCATCCTAGCCACTGCTAGTGAAAAGAGAGGTGGTCAGTAACAAAGGAAAATTGTGTATAAAAGGCGGGGAGATTGTTTTGTTTTTTTTAATCAAATGAAGACAATTCAAACAGAAATTTTTTTTGGGGTTTGTCTCATTTAACCTTTTGTCTACAATGTAAAGGGAATAACCTTTTTAAATTTATTTTAAAACCCCGGGGGGTATGGCCGGGAAAAAAAAATTTAAAGTTCTAAAATTTTTTTAAAAATTTTTAAAAATTGTTATCTCTTTACCCAGCCCTCTTTGTTGAGAAAAATTTTGGGTAGAAATGTAATCTTCTATTGACAATTATCACCATTACAGCGAAGTACATTTTTGCCCTATAAAGAAAAGACAAAAAACTGGGGCTTTTCTGTTTCACGGGATGGAAGGGAAATTTTTGGGTTCTAGAAATTAAGGGCTGGGAAATGGTTTTAAAAAAGGATTTTTTTTGGGTTGGGCTTTCACCATAATTCTACAAATCTATTTCTCCTAAATCCTTTGAAATGCTTTCAGAAATTTGGGTACAAATGTTTTGGTTACTTAAAAAGGAACCACTAGAATTGTGATGAACTTGGATTGTGTTTGGGTTAAACCCAAACCATGCTTCTTCTGGCTTTTAAAAAAAAGCTTTTTCATTTCACAAAAAGGGGGGAAAAAAAAAATTAATCTTTTAAATGTTTCCTCACTAGCCTTGACTGTATCTGAACAGAAATTTTCATATGCCTCCTCTGCATTTACCCACTTCAGGATTTGTTTGAGGACCCCCAAAACCTTCCCCTTTAAAACTCAGTGCTGTCATGGATTAATCTGTCTTTCTGATAGCCAAAACCTTTAAAATGGGACTTGCTTTGGTTTTTTAGAATAAAATTTAAGAAAAATTATAAAAACATTTAGGAAAAAAGATTTTCCCCTTAAAACTGGATACCCCAAAATTTAAAACCCCTAACAGTTTATTTGACATAGCAAAACAGATATAAAAAAGATTTTGGGAAAAATTAAAACCCAGCTTAAAAAAGGAATCTTTTTAAAAAATGATTTTTTTAAACTTTTTTAATTTAAATATTTTGGTAGGAAATTTTTAAATAATGTTTATGCTTTATTCTGAACCACAAAATGGTCGTGTTTTTAAAATCCCATTTAATAAAAAATTTAAAAAAGCAAAGGCGAAAACAATTTTTACCAAGTGTAGGGAAATTAGGGAGGGAGAGGCATCACTTTTTGGAAGCCCATGAGACCCTTGAGGGGCCCAAAAGCTCAAAATAACTTATTTTTTCCCTTGAAATTCTGCTCTTTTTACTTTGACCTTTTCAAGGAGTCCATTTTCGTTTTGGATCCACAGACTTTTGTTCTTGCTTCAATAGTACATCATACTTTGCCCATGAGAAATTAGAAATGTGGGCTTGATTTTAAACAATGCATAAAAAAATTATAAAACAATTAAAATTTCTAGTTTTAAATAAAATAAAAAAGAAGGGCTAAAATTACATAAAGGAGCTTATGAATGAGATAGTATATATGCTGAAATGTAACTACCACATACTTCTTCTAAACTGTAGTCTCTTAATCTCCTGCTTCTTTTTTCACTTTCCTCTTTTCAGACAAGCTTTCTGCTGTCACAATGGAACTCCCGCTGCTCCAAAATCCCTGCAGGAAGCCATTCTTACTAAAAGAATCACAATTCCTTCAGCATATTTGTTTTTTTTCTTTTTCAACAAAAAAAATATATTATATATTTTAAATATTTTATATTTTTAAAATTTAAAATTATCTTTCACAAAAAAATCTTTTTTTTTAAATTTTGAGGACTTACTTTTAAAAATTTGGGACAAAGGGGTCAACAAAACCCAGATTTATGGGGCATTATTTAACTTTCCCCTCTACCCCACATTTTGTTTATAAATGTCCCCCCAAATGTTATAAAAAAAAAAGTGTTATTTAAAAGTAAAATGTGAAAGTTTCCTGTTCATTGATGTTTTATAATGTTCTTTTTATCAGAATCATACGATTAGACACATTTATGAGTATGGCTCAACAGAATGTGGTGCAAAAGTGTCAGCAAATTTCCATCCCAAATTTTCTTTAGTGGTATTGACATGTATAAAAGGGGAAAATTAAAGACGTAGCCACCCCCTTCACTTTTCCTGAAAACCCCCCCAAAATGGGCACATTAGAGTTGCAAGGGGTGCTTTGAAATGCCTTAAATTCAGGGGGGGGGGGGGGGGTGTGGGGTGTGGAAGCGGGGTGCATTAGAACCATATGAAGCTATAGATTTATAGCTTTGCTACGGCATTTCTAGGCGCGTTACTGCTGGAACAGGTATACCACTTTCAAATTGGTATACCTGAGCCAGAAATGAACAAGTGCTAGAATGTGCCTGATTTATTACCTGTTGTAGAGCGGGTAAAGGTGCATTCTATGCTATTTTAATGCACATGAAATTTTCTGTTTAAACGCCAAATTTCATACATGTGGCCCTGTATGCGCCACATAAATATATCTCACAACGGGACACATTTCTAAAGTGCTGAAAGAATTTCATACTATTGTAATTTTACAGAATTAACGAGACGTACAACTGTCTAGTCTGCGCTAGTTTTCATACATGTCGCCTGTAGTGTTTTTCCTGCTGTGAAAACTGGTTTCAGTGGGAAGAGAGCAACACAGAACTGGATCATTGGAATACTTTGTCCACTGAGTTGAATAAGGGAGGCTAATATATATGCCTTGTTTTGGTGTTATACAGTATCCAAGCGTAAAAAGGGCACTTATTTCAAACAAAAGAACAGGGAAAACTAGAAGAACCAACTTTTGAGACAAAAGGGGCACTGTATGAAAACTTTCTAGTCTAAAAATCATTTTGTTGGGCCCATTCAACAATAAAAGGCACCCCTTTTTTCATATATTCTGGAAAAATGGGGGGGGGCACTCGTTTGGGTTGCTAGGGGCAAAAAGAGCTTTTAGACCTAGACTTTTTCTCTGTGCCCTTATGTTAGAAGCCTCTACTATTTACTTAATCCACCATTAAATTTTTTGGAAAAAATGTACGTGGCAGTGACCACGGCAGGGAAAATACGCAGACCAAAAAGGGGAAAAAAATTTTTTAACACAAGATTAAAAAATTTTTTAAAAAGGGTTCTCCCCAAAAAAGAATATGGTTTTCACCCCCCAGGATATAACAAAATGGGCCTATTTTATGAAAATTTTCTAAGCAAAGATGTCTTTGCCCATACAAAAATCAGAGAGCAGGTTTGATTTTTTCAGAAAATAAAAGAAATGAAAACGGCTCTGATTGGTTGCTAGGGGCAACAAGGACATTTCCCTTTTATTTTACATAATGGGGCTCAATTTTTCTTAAAAAGACACAACCCAACAACCCAAAAAGCCAGCTAATTATGGGAAAAATTAATTTTGGTAGGAGAATTCTTTCAGCCCCCAATGTACTGGATTTTTCACTAAAATGTCGGGACAGCTTCTCTTGACGGGGAAAAATTGCCAGTGCACATTCAGCCTTGTGACCCCCAGAAGTAATCCATTCCAGTAGCCCCCCAAACAGTTGAAGAGGTCGTCCCCCTGCATTAGGGCAAAAGCCCCAAAAGCTTGATCCCCCCTCTTGAAAAGAACCCCTTGACAGGGGCTTGCCTTTTAACCCTAGGAAAAATATAATTTTTTTGGGGAAAACAATTCCAATCTGTCAACCAGAATAAACCCCTGGATCAACCACCCTTCTCCAGGATCCTAGTAACTATAATTTGTTATATTATTGCACTCTAGAAATACATCCAGGCCCTTTTTGAACTCTGTTCCTCTGGCAGAGAGTTCTACAGTCTCACTGTGCTTATAGTAAAGAATCTCTTTCTATGATTATGATTACGTATATTTATGTATCCCTACATCTAGTCTGATGTTGTAAACACACAAACTACTGAACTCTCATCTCACAAACCCCCAAAGGGGAAAATGTATACCTACTACCCCCCTCTCTTTGTTTCCATGAAGACCACTCCTCTGCTGCCAGCTGCACATAATGAATGTGCAGAGGCAGGACGATCCAATCTTAGCCGCAAGTTAATCCATCTGGTAATCTTAAGGTCTTAGGCGATAAGCCTACCAGGCATTGGCCGCTAGTCCTGATGTGTGTGGCACGATGACGTCAAATCATCGTGCCGCCCATGCCGGGCTCAGAAATTGGCCTGCCATTTGTCACATCAGGGGATCGTGGAAAGAGACCAGTTAGTTATTTCTTTCTTTCTTTTTCTTAACACTGTTGGAGCCTATCTAAAGCCTGCCTGCCTGCTTTTGTGGGGCTCCCTATAGCCTACCTAAGATGAGGACAATTTGCTTCTCCCTCATGGGGGTTTTTGCCTTCCTCTGTCTCAATACTATAGGACAATAGTCTAAACTGGATGGACGTCTGTCTTTTTCCGGCATTATAAACTATATGTAACATGTAATAGATGGAGTTACTTAACCCACATGTTGTTTTGTGGACCTGTAGGCCTGTGGTCATATCCTTCCCTGTTCTTTGGCCATGGATCCCTGAAGAACAAAGGAAAGACATCAATGGAGAGAATTGCAGACAAGCCAGTTCTGATATTCCCATGGAAGGTACAAAGGTTGTACAAGAACACAAGGCATTGTGAGTCCTTCGCAGATCTTGTGACCCTGTTAATATTCATTATTTGCTTAAGGTCTAGCACAACAAATCCAAATCCAGTTCTCCAAATCTTTTACTCTGTTAACTCCTTGTAGGCTAAGCTGGAGAAGAAGATTTAAGACAGTGTTGGACTTGCCCACCGGAGGGCCGAAGGATCCTCTGGTGGGCCCCAAGTCTGATACATACACACCCAGCAGCGCAGGGGGCGTAATCAGTACATCACGCCACTGCCACAAAATGGCCCAGTGGGATGCTGGTCATCTTCTGGTGGGCCCCAAGCACTGCAGCAGTGGGCCCCGAGGCCTACGGCCCACGGCAGAAAGCAGTGCAAGCAGTGTAACTGCCTGTGCTGCTGGGTTCTAGGCCTCGGAGATGCTGGCATGAGTTGCAAGGGAATGAGGAGAGTTGAGTAATTTTTTTAAAAAATTTTAACGAACAGGGGACATGTATATATGGCTACAGGGGGCATGTATATGGCTAGAAGTGGGCGTATACAACTACAGGGGGCATGTATAAAGCTACATGCGGCATGTATATGGCTACAGGGGGCATGCATATGTCTAGAGGGGGCTTGTATATACCTACAGAGTTCTGTATATACCTACATGGGGCTCTATATACCTACAAAGGATAGGTATACATAAAGGGATATGTATACCTACAGGGGGCATATATACCTAAAGGAAACATGTATACATCTACAAGGGGCTGTATATACCTTCATGGAGCATATATACATACAGTGGTAAAAATGAGAAATTACAGACACCGTAAGCATTAATTCTGCACTTGCGCTGTTTGTGTTTTTTTTTTAATAGTTGTGTCTATACTATTTATATTGCTGTCTATTCGATGCATACGCTGTTTCTTTTTGAGTGAAACAATATCACTTCACTTTGTCTCTGTATAGTTTGCCATTCAGCATTATTTATTATGTATTATGTGGTATATATATTTACTATTGTCTGTTCATGATGCATTATACGCATTATATTTGCCAACCAGTGTCTCTCATTTTGCGTTATTTTTGTCAATCAGCCCTTTTTTTATGGCCAATTAGTGTATCTTATTTTTTGCTATGTTCTGTTATTTTTACCAACCAGCGCTTTTTGTATTGCCAACCAGTGCTAACTAGCACTTTTCATCATGTGTTAAATTTGTAACATTTATTTATCAGTGCTGTGTTTTATATATTGTATCTACCAGCATTTTTCTTCATCTGCTATATAGCGGCTATTTATTGTGTGCTATATTTGCGAACTAGCACCTCTTATGATGTATTGTGTCTGTTGTATTTACCGACTTTAGCTAATTAGCATTTTTTTTTCTTTTTCATTCGTTATATGCGTTATTTCTGCCAACCAGGGCATCTTGTCATGTGTCATATTTGCCAACCAGTGCTATTTATGGTGTCCAGCATCCACGTGTTCTCGCCGTCCTAAATGCTCAACAAAAGCAACCTCGATATGGCTCCGTTTTAAAAAAACTTGTACTTTAATTGAACTTTGTTAAAAAAACTTTTCATATATCAAAAGAATATATATGTACATACATACATTTTAATGCGATGGCATCAACCCTAACGGCAAATATTGGATCTATAAGATCACCCAGTTGTTATAGAAGTGGTAAGCAGAAACATGCCACCTGGCTCCCATATAAAGGTTTTTTCAGATGCGGCCACTCTACCTGTTTAGCCTGCCAATACACTTCAACAGGAGATGCTTTCACTTCTTACGTTACCAATCGAGAATACAAAGTGCAACAATATATCAATTGCAATACAAAAAATGCTAAATATTTAATTGCATGCAATACATGTGTAGCGATTCGGTGGATCCGCTGGACCACCGCAAGTGATGGTAGCTAAGCTACGCCAGGGAACGGAGTCTAAGTAGCCCCTGGTATTCACCAGAGCCCGCCGCAAAGCGGGATGGACTTGCTGCGGCGTGAGGCTAAGCAGGTCGTTACCCTTGACGTGACTGGCTTGCGGTGGTGGCTGGGGTACTGCGAGGTACAGAATCGGAGTCCAGAGGCGTAGTCGGACAGGCAGGAGGTCAGGGCAGGCGGCAGAGGTTCGTAGTCAGATACAGGCAGACGGTCAGGGCAGGCGGCAAACAGGCAAGGTCAGGAAACGTAGCGGAACGGACTGGTACACGGGTAATCAATACGGACAATAGAGACACTCAAAGCTCACTAAACGCACACCAACAATCTGGCAGCGAGTGCTGGGGCGTAACCCTTAAATAGAACCAACGTCCGGCAATCAACCAATTAAAGGGACACTGGCCCTTTAAATCTAAACCAAGTGTCGCGCGCGCGCGCTAAGGAACGGGCACGAGCCCGACGGCCAGCACGACGGGAGCGGCGTTCACCGGAGCGGGGCCAGGTAAGGGAGCAGACGCCGGGACCGAGGGCACGGGGGTGGTCGCCGGCGGCCGCGATGCCTGCACCGAGCCCCTCGGAGGGGACCGGTCGGGGGAGCGGCCCGGACCCCGTGACAGTACCCCCCCCCCCCTTAGGTCTCCCCATCTTTTTTTTGATCCTGGCAAGAAGGTCAGGGGACAAGTTGGCCTCAGGTTCCCCCGAACGCTCCTCTGGACCGAAACCTTTTCCCGTCAATGAGAAAAAGGGCCGCTTCCCCCCTTTCTGCTTCTGTGCCACACCTTTGACCTCAAAAGTTATCCAGT
>JAODAL010033306.1:0-45737 GCA_025379985.1 Phyllomedusa bahiana | reverse complement strand
TTTATAAGAAATTTTCTCCAAAATCCAACCGATATGACAACCTCCCGGCCCAAAACTTTGTAAAATTTCACCAAACAAACATTTTAGACTAAACATCAAACGACAAAAAAAGTGGCCAAAACATCTGTCGGATCCATGTCTAAAACCCCAATGGAGATGAATGGGATTCATTTTCTGACTGTAAATCCACCTAAAATCCACATGAAATACTGGTTGAAAACCATGTTGTCCGAGACAGTTTTCAATTGCAAAATCCAACGAGAACCCACAGAAAAATTTTTCTTTGTCATTTGCCTTTACCCTAAGCGTCAAATAACCACTTTTAAAATTTATAGCAAAACTGCCATGCTGTTTACTGTGGCTGATTTTTATCAGTCAACATCAGAGAATTCTGGGCACCTCTCCAATGTAGATTTCCCAAATGAAATTAATGAAATGAAATTATCTGCAAGTTCTTATTCTGAATGTGTTAAGTGAGACTTGATAGTCTTTTCACTCTTATTTGCTTTTGTCTTCTTTTAATTTTTAACCCGTATTCTGTGACTTTGTCTTGTACTTTTGAACTTTGGGTACTCTGTGTACAATAATAACTAATTCTCATTACTTTTAGTTCATTTAAGTCTACTGCTATTAGCTCAGATTAAGCTATAGAATTCAGAAGCTATATGGAATTAAAATAATTCTTCCCCAAACTTTCCAAGCCATAGTAGTTATTTATTGAGCAATTACAGCCAAACTGTGCATAGGTATATTTTCAAATGACTATAGTTTGATTACTATATAATGAAGGAAAAATTAGTTTTATCATAAGATTTGTCTTATTAATGAAGGATAAAATATGATATAAACTTTCATTATCCAGACCTGTTCATTTGGGATACATCTGATACATCAGAAAACAACTGCCTCTAATGTATTAAAAAGTGAAGTTGTAAACTGTGATTTTCATTTTAACCAAACGTAAATTTAAAAAAAAGTGTATAATTTTTTGTTTTTTGGTAGCCAGTGGCAGATGTATATCACTGTACAAGGCATGCAGTTACTTAGGTCTGGAGCTTAGGTTTGGTGGTCTGTTTTAAATGGATCCATCAAACATAAGCACCAAATGCTGTATGAATCTTGGCAAGAAGACACTAATTAGACAACAAACCACACAGCATTTAAAGGTTTACATTTTGTGTAGCAGTCCTCAAAACCACAGTTGGTCACTCGCTCTCTGATCACGCCAATGACACCACTGCCCCAATTTACAAATGGGAAGCTCTCAAGTGCATGCTTATAGGGGTTCTCATCAAACATGGTAGTAGATTGGCCCTCCAGAAGATTGCCTATTTAGAATTACTCCATAAACAAGCCCTATCTGCCCCCCAAACTGAAAGAATTGCAATCAGGGAGGCTTGAAGTAAAATGCCGCCTTGAGGCTTCTTAGGGCAAGTGCCTACATTCTTGTCGTAGCAAATTTTATGAACATGGTAATAAAAGTGGGCATCTTCTGGTCAGGGCCACACGAGAGAGGATCTCTCATTCTTTCATCCCATTCATCAAAAACTCCTCTTGAGACTTGCTTTATACCACTTCAGATATGAAGGAGCATTCAACTCCTTTTACTCCGATTTATATTATTTACAAGGTAAATTTTTTGGACACCCTGGTGGATGCTAAAAGACAGAAAAAGCAGCCAGTACTTCCACTGTTATAACTGCATAGACACTGGTGCCAGCCGTTGTGGCTGTAATACAGATTTCCAAAAAGACAACAAAACACGGCACTCCCAGCTGGCACTAAGGGCGACATGTATGAAAGGATTTTTCACCCTTTTTCTGGCGCACAATGCACCTAACTGAGCCGTTAGGTGCATTGTTCGTAAGACTCGACACTTTTTAATGCGCCTAACATGAATGGGTGTTCTGGGGGCATTATGGAGGTGTGTCACGCCACATTCGTAAGATTAGACACATGTATGAATGTGGTTCAGCAAAACTAGACGCATTACTGCTCCGACAGGCAGACCTATTTCAATGTGGACTGCCTGAGCCTGAGGAGTCGAAGTGAAGCTAGATTTGCTGTAAGGGGCAAAAATGTCCAATATTTCTCAACTTACACCAGTACATTAATAAAAAGTAATTTATTATAATTATCAAACTGTTTAAAATTAAATTATTTACATTTAATGAAAAATGTGATTATATAAAATAAATATATAATATCCCCAAAATATAGAAATATCTCCTATAAAATATATTTAAAATTCATAGAATCTTAAACTAATTTTACATTAAATAACCCACTGATGATGATGATCAGATTTTTAAAATTTTAATTTTGACTACATTAAATTTGAAATGTATTTTTGCTGCTCTCACCCTTTATTCCACATACAGCAAGAGCCAGCACAGCACAGGTATTGCTAGGATCTGTGGTCCTCCAAGCAGGATCAGTACCATAGTTTCTATTCACTAACATGCTATTCTAATGACTTCTCTCTTATTTCCAGCCTATCTATAGCCTTTATACATGTTAGGCGCATTACTACACATAGGCGAAGCACGTCGAACTTTAGACTCCATTTATGAACGCACAAAAAATACTTTCATACATTCAGGCACATTATACACTGAAAATGAGACTCGACTATTCACTTCGACGTGCCTTCCTTCATACGTCTCCCTAAATCCTATACCCTGGAGCCCTGGATGCTGTTCCTACTTGCTATTGTGATCAATTAAGAGTTCTATGAATTCTGATACTCAGTAACATGTACATCCAATTAAAAATATATTTATTTAATTCATTTATATAGCGTTGTTCTATTCCGCAGCACAGTACAGAGATGGTTATTATTCACATTGGCCCCTGTCCTCATTGGGGCTCACAGTCTAAATTCTATAAGTATGTTATTTTGGGAGTATGGGGGAAAGCAGAGTACCCAAAGGAAACCCACACAAATGTCTTGCTGATGTTGTCCTTGGTAGGATTTGAATCCAGGACACGAGCCCTGTAAGGCAGCAGTGCTAACCACTGAGCCACCGTGCTGCCCACAGTGAATACCTGGTAACGACGGGGAGAGCTGCTGTTATAGTGAGGCTACCCTTTGTCACTGATATCTGTTTGGTGCCTGATGAAACTACATTTATTATGATTTGAATCCTCTCTTTTTTTTGTTGCCTGAACAACAGTTCACTTTGTCCTATAGAATCTAATTACTGTCCTCGTTTCTCTTCTTTTGGATTGTTTGATGCTGTATTCAATAAGTTACCTAGTCTTCTACCTGTAACATCTTAAGCCATGTCTCATGCATTCATGCAAAAAATTATTACTTTGGCTTGTATTAGTCATTGCTCCTGAGGTTGCTTGCTGCTGCCACATCTGATCTGCCCATTTTTATCACTGTTGAGGAAAACCTTAAGGCCGTGACTTAGGTTTTGCACAAAAACAAGTAGATTTCTATTTAAAGGAACCTAGGTAAAGGCTGTCCATACTGTTCCATTGAGGAGCCCCTGGTGGGTCCATACCCACTATTAATAACTAAGTCCAGGGACGTAACTACTGGGGTAGCAGTTGCTCCTGGGCCCGTACGCTTAGGGGCGCCCCGGGGCAGCTGCTACTGCGTCCGCTACCCCGGTAATGCCACTCCTGGGCCCGCCGGCAGTGAACTTGACAGTTCACTGCGGTGGGCGGGGAGCTGCGGGGCCCGGCGCGTGCTGCCTTTGAGCGCTCAGGCCCTCCGGCCCGAGCGTTCAGAGGCAGCGCTGCCCGGAGGTAGCAAAACTGAGCAACACTCGCTCCGCTCTGCTACTTCCACTGCCGGCGCTCTGTGATCACGTGGGGGCGCGCAGTGACGTCACATCACCGCGCCGCCCGCTCTGAGCACAGAGGCTGCAGAGAGACTGCAGCGCGGAGCATCGGGGGAGCATGGACCGAGGTAAGTAAACTATTTCTTATTTTACCTGCCCCTAAGCCTGCCTGTATAAGCCGGCGTTTATAAAGCCCCCCTACGCCTGCCTGTCTAAGCCTGCCTGTATAAAGCACCCCCTAAGCCTGCCTGTATAAGCCTGCCTGTATAAAGCCCCCCCTAAGCCTGCCTGTATAAGCCTGCCTGTATAAAAGCCCTCCCTAAGCCTGCCATGTATAAGCCTGCCTTTAAAATCCCCCCTAAGCCTGCCTGTATAAGCCTGCCTGTATAAAGCCCCCCCTAAGCCTGCCTTTTTAAAGCCCCCCCTTAAAGCCCCTTTATAAAGCCCCCCCTAAGCCTGCCTTTATAAAGCCCCCCCTAAGCCTGCCTTTATAAAGCCCCCCCCTAAGCCTGCCCGTATAACCTGCCTGTATAAAGCCCCCCCGTAAGCCTGCCTGTATAAAGCCCCCCCGTAAGCCTGCCTGTATAAAGCCCCCCCCTAAGCCTGCCTGTATAAAGCCCCCCCTATGCCTGCCTTTATAAAGCCCCCCCCATGCCTGCCTGTATAAAGTCCCCCCTAAGCCTGCCTGTATAAAGTCCCCCCTAAGCCTGCCTGTATAAAGACCCCCCCTAAGCCTGCCTGTATCAAGTCCCCCCCCTAAGCCTGCCTGTATCAAGTCCCCCCCCTAAGCCTGCCTGTATCAAGTCCCCCCCCTAAGCCTGCCTGTATCAAGTCCCCCCCCTAAGCCTGCCTGTATCAAGCCCCCGCCCTAAGCCTGCCTGTATAAAGCCCCCTCCTAAGCCTGCCTGTATACCCCCCACCCCACCCTGTATAAAGCCCACCTTTATAAAGCCCCCTAAGCCTGCCTTTATACCCTCTAAGCCTGCCTGTATACCCTCTAAGCCTGCCTGTATACACCTAAGCCTGCCTTTATACACCCCTAAGCCTGCCTGTATAAAGCCCCTAAGCCAGCCTGTATACCTATTTAAGCCTGCCTGTATACACTTTAAGCCTGCCTGTATACCCCTAAGCCTGCCTGTATCCCCTAAGCCTGCCTGTAATACCCCCTAAGCCTGCCTGTATACCCCCCTAAGCCTGCCTGTATACCCCCTAAGCCTGCCTATATACCCCCTAAAGCCTGCCAATATACCTCCTAAGCCTGCCTATATATTCCCCAGCTTGCCTTTATACCCCCCAACCTGCCTTTATACCCCCAACCTGCCTAGATAGCCCCCCTAGCCTGCCTAGATACCCCCCTAAGCCTGCCTAGATAGCCCCCCTAGCCTGCCTATATACCCGCAGCCCGCCTGCCTATATACCCCCCAGCCTGCCTGCATAGCCCCCCAGCCTGGCGATATACCCCCCAGCCTGTCGTTATACCCCCCAGCCTGCCTATATAACCCCCTAAAGGCTGCCTATATAGCGGTCAGTCTGCCTGCCTGAATAGCCCTATAGCTACCGTGAAGCCTGTCTGCCTATATAGCCCCTATAGCCCCCCCTAAAACTTGCCTACCTATATAGCCCCCGAAGCCTGCCTGTCTACTTATATGGGGCCCCTACCTATATGGCCCCTATAGCCCACCTAACCCCTGTCTACCTGTATGGCTCCCTATAGCTACCTAAACCCTGCCTGCCTATATGGCACTCTATTGGCTACCTAAACCTTGCCTATTTGGGGCCCCATATAGCCTATCTAACCCCTGCCTGCCTAAATGGACCCCATATAGCCAGGGGGGCAGGTGCTGGAAAAGTCAGGATTCTAAGATATTTGTGTCTAAATCTGCAGGGACAAGTGGTCGGGAGATGTCATCATGATGGCGGCTGGACCGGATGCAGAACAAAGGGAAAGTCAACGACTCTCTGAGAGACGTCACCTGTGAGTCACAAGATGTAACTGCACTGTAATCACTTATATGTCTACAGAGCCTGTGTACACTGGTGTCTACCACTATATGGTCACTGTATGGCGGTAATATACAGTCTGCAGAGCTTGTGTACACTGGTGTCTACCACTATATGGTCACTGTATGGAGGTAATATACAGTCTGCAGAGCCTGTGTACACTGGGGTCTACTACTATATGGTCACTGTATGGTGGTTATATACAGTCTGCAGAGCCTGTGTACACTAGTATATACCACTATATGGTCACCATATGGCAGTACTATTGGTCTTTATGTACTGATCAGTAATAGTGTAGGGGTATTATTCAGTCACTATGTGGTGGTAACTTGTAGTCATGTTCTGGTGGTATAATTAGGTCCTTATGTAGTAGGGTTATTGGTAATATTGGTTTCGGTATAGTGGATTTGTTTGGTAGCCGTATGATGGGGATATGTATGGTGAGGTATTCACCCCTTGTATTATCTTTATTATCTAACAGCATGTCCTGATACATGGTCGTGGTCAGCGAGGGGGGGGGAGGGTAGGGGGCCCCATCCAAAAGTTTGCTTTGGGGCCCTGGCTTCTCTAGTTACGCCCCTGACTAAGTCAATCCACATTAGTAGGCAGCAAATACTTTTTTTAATTTATATAATTTAATATCTTGTAATTGTTACAGAGATAAACATAATTAGTACTGCATTTATAAAATTGTAATAACTATAGTAGTAATAGCAATCTGGACATACAGTGGGCCAATGAGTTACAAATCCTAATATGTAAACTATGTTGTGCAATTAGTGTACATTACAATTCTAAACCTGCAATAAAAAGTGTGATGGAGCACTCGCATACAAATAACAGCATTTACATTTCACACCAAACTCCATAAAGATAGCCACCACCACTCCACCCCCAAAAAAGTGACACAACTGTTTTCTTTTTTTCTGTTCCATTTGGCTTGTAGGGAGATGGGGAGTGCAGCCATAGGCATCTTGTGTCAGGTCAGGGCCAGGCGTTTGAATTTTTAATGAGGGGAGTGAATGCTTGGGGCACCAAAATACAATGTCCTAGCTCTGAGCATATAATGCAAATATTACTTAGGACTGAGTAGATCAAAAGATTAACCCCTTACTGACATATGACATAACTGTACGTGAGTATGGAGTGTGCTTACTTGCTGAGCCTACTCCATCCATTGCAGGTAACGGCTTAAAGGGGTTTTCTTACTAGGAAAATTAGCTTTCAACACAAACAGATGTTTGTATGGTAACCTGCATACCTGTTATCTGATTAGCGGAGAGCAGGAGTGATGTCATCCCAGGGACAGACTGACAGGACTGAGCTGTGAGTGAACTAATTAGATTAAACAAGATTATCTGCAGTAAACAAAAGACACAAGTGCTGTGAGCCCTGAGAAGCATGGAGTTATCTCCATTGTGTTAAAGATAACAATTACCTGCTCTGAGTGTGAATGGGAAACTGCCTGTCAGACAATGATTCAGCATGCCGAGAAAACCAGCCGATTCTGGCATTTTAACCCCTTAGATGCCGAGGGAAATGTGTCCCACAGGGTGCCAAACAGGTTATTGGTTACAGATGATGGCACTGTAGCTGCAGTACTAAAACATAACAAAAACACAAAGTTTGTTATATACAGGATTGCACCGACCTGCAGAATACAGATAACTTTTCATTAATACCAAACAGTGAATTCCATAAAAACAAAACACCCACAAAAATGCCACAATTTCATTTTTTTTATATTACATCCCACAAGTTTTTTTTCCGATTTCACAGTACATTTTATGGTACAATCATTTTAAAGTACATCTTGTCCCGGCAAAACCAGGGCTCATACGTCTATGTAGACAAAAAAAATTATGGCTCTTGGAAGGTGGGAGAAGAAACAAAAATGACGTAAACATAAGTTGCTGTAGTGGGAAAGGGTAAGAAAAAATGACCTTATTCTTAGTTGATCTTGACCTCAATTTTTGATTTTACTTTGCCATACACAAACGTTTTAGTTTTGAGAATATTTCACTTAATGAGCAAAAATTTTGTATTGAGAATATTTAGAAATAACTGAAATAGATTTTGCAGTATATTTCTGGTAGATACATTTAAACAGTATAAAAATGTTACATTTTCTTGACAGGTCTTCCTAAGGCAGCTATTATAACTCAAGGACGCCTTTTGATAAGTTCCTCATTAAGTACACTGGCCGGAGTTACATGTAATGATGTTTTGTATATTCCATTGCCTTTATACCACAGTGCCGGTCTTATGATTGGGGTTCGAGGATGCATCCAGCAAGGTAATTTTATCTGTCTGTAAATCCATCTGTCCATCTCTCTATCCTTAACATAAGACGGCAGCATGAAATAGCTGCAAGTTACCCAATCCCAACCATGTGGGTTTTACCCCGAAATGCTGCGGCATTCCAGAGAAAAACATCCAGTGAAGTTGGGCCGGGTACGGGGAGAAGCCGATATGCCAGGAAGAGATGAGTCCGATGTGCGTCTTCTCCCCACCCTCAGCTTGACTGACAGCTCTCTCACTATAAAGAAACATGTGAGAGAGCCCAAGCCAACTTTATTGGATGTTTTACCTGGGAATGCCGCAGTGTTTTGGGGTAAATCCCATATGGTTGAGACCGGGTAACCTGTAGCTATTTTATACTGCTCGTCGTTCGAGCAGTATAAGGGTATGTTCACACGGCTTATTTTGTAGCTTAATTGCGGCGTATTTCGCCACGTATTGCGCTTTATACGCGGCGAAATGTGCGCCACAATTACGGTAATTCATAGTTCTCATAGAGAGCTATGGATTACGCATCATCTCCCTGCACGTACAATACGATCATATTGTACGCGTGGCGGGAGAATTGACATGTCAATTGTTAGCAGCGAATACTCACCGCGGACCATTCATATCTATGGGGCCAGTACCCGGCCGCCACCCCGTGCTTTGGAACCACGCGCTGATCAGCGCGTGGTTCCAAAACACCCGGCGTATTGCGGCGCATACTGTACACGCCACAATATGCTGTGTGAACATACCCTAAAGTAGCTGACGGGTTTCCTTTAAGTAATCACCCTCTTTAGAGTCATAAGCTTCCTTACATTGTTATTTTAGTAAGCACAAGCTCACTATTTAGTCCACACTTAATGGGGTGTTTCAATATTTTAAAATGCCTGTTAGTAATTGGAGGATGATTGAAAATAGATCTACTGGCTGATGATGTCACAAGCAGTGATTTATATGATGCTGCAATCAATTACCAACCTCAGCAGTCACATACCATATAGTCAGCGACCGCTGTAGCCTGCCATTGGCTAGGATCACAGCAGCACTGGAACGAGCAAGTTAAAAAGTAAGATTTGTTTGTTTTCTTGTATTTTAAATCATTCCTGAAGGACTAAGGCTATGTTCACACGGGCAAATTTTGGCGCGCATTTTGCGTCGTATTTGCGTTCTAATACGAGCGAGAAGCGAGCCAAAATTACGGTAATCCACCGTTCTCATAGAGAACTATGGATTATGCCTCCTCTCCCCGCTCGTACGATACAATCGTATTTACACACGGGGAGATAAGTGACATGTCAATTACGGCGAATACGCGCCGCAAGTAATGCATGTCAATGGGGCTGGCGGGCTGCCGGCCCCCCACGCCTCGGGAGTACGCGTGTATTAGCGAGACTCCCAAATCACCCGACGTAATTGCGGCCGTACGGTACGCCTTGTGAACATAGCCTAACAAGCATATTAAAATATTGGAACACCCCGTTAAACCCATACTATCAGGGTGGTCTTAATATCATGATGGAACCCTGGGCCAATTGGTACACAGGAACCTGCTCAAGCACATGGCACCACATTAGACTATTTCCTTTAACAGCCCTTAAGTACACCCTATCATGCCCAGTTTCCTCCAGCATACCGAAGACAGCGGCTTAGTCGGAACAGAGTATAACTGGGTCCTTCATGCCCTGAAAGGTATGGAGGCCTGGAAAGGCACCAATAAAAGTGAGATTGTTTGTTTAGAGTAAGTCCCCATCTGAACTAAGTCCCCCTTACAGTTGGTGGATGGACCCTCATAGTTTTGATTATAAATGTGTACTAAGAGCCCCAGATGTTCACACATATTATAGGCAGATGAAATACACTTTGAAACAATGCATATAATCAGTGTTTATAGGTCCCTTAGCATCTGCAGAGCTGCTGCTTTGTTTCTGTGTATTTGCAAAGTAGTGGAGTTGCCAGGTTCTATAAAGATGTGTTAATATACAAATATATATTTTATTTAAATATGTACAAATAGTTATAAGACAATTTTCTATATATGACACTTCTGAATGATGGTTATACAGCTGTCAAATATCACCACTATACAAGCAATAATTACTACAGTACCTCTGACTGCCTGGGTCCCTGGGCACCTTACTATTAGTTTTTTTATACTAGAATTTTGATCTAGAAAAAAACAAAGTAAATGACTTTGAACATTTGTGAATACATGCAATTCAAGTGTTAATCCAATAAGGCTGCCTCTACTTACTCTTTTACATATAAACATTGATAGATGTGCCAACCTTGACTGTACAGTTTCACATTTATGCATGCTTCATTTATTTCTCCTTTAATGGAAATTACGTAATTTCTACAACTTCTTATATCTCAGGTCTTATCTTCTGTGACCATAAAATCCTTGTAAGTAACAGTAAACTTGGTCCTTGAAACATATTCTGACTTACATAACTATCTGTAGAAGGTTTCCTGGATTATACAATATTAAAAAGACTGTTAAATTCCAAGCTCAATAGCCATTGGAGAAAGTATATAATTTGGTTTCTGACTTTAAAGGGGTTGTGTGAGAAACCAAACAAATAAGAACATATAATGGAGTAATACTAAAGATAAGCAATAAATGCCATAATACAATGTGTGAACTACTTATGAATGCTATTATATTGCATAATATCACCATTTTGGATGTTTCTCATCACCGGTCTAATTGGCGGTGCTACAGCTGCTAGGTGCGCTGTTTGAAAACTACTTTTTTACAAAAGCCACTCCCTCCTAGCTGAGCTATATATTTTCTATACTATATCCACACTAAATTTATGTCTATACGTCTCTCAATGTATACATAAATATATATACACATATATGTGTTTGTATATATACAGGTATATACATATAAAAAACACACTAATGTATGACCACATATACATTAATATGTGTGAAAATTGTGAAAATTGAAAATTGAAAAAAGTGGTTTATTGCAATGTTTATTGCAATGTTTCAGCTCTGCAATAGAGCATTTCTCAAGCGATGTAATATATGCAAATAGGAGACCTATAAGCCCAAAGAACGTGATTAGCTTACATAATTGACAATTTTTCAAAAAAGGGTAATAATATTGTGTAATTCAAAGATACATGATAATAATAATAATTATAATAATAGCCATAAAAACAATGATCACAATTAATAGTGTCAATATTGTTTTCATTCTACACAATAATACATCCACATCTCATAATTGTGCTTCAATCAAAAACAGTGAACACATGTGTTGTTAATTAATATAAAACAAAAGGGAAGAACCACTCACCATAGATAATTCACATAGTAGGAGTAACAGCGTCTAAGCCGCATTACTGCGCATGCCCGTAATGTCATAAACATCACATGACTGCCAAATCTCTGACAAAACAAAGCAGACTCACAGAGGCTCACTGCGCATGCGCGAAAATCTAGCGCATGCACTGTTCGTTACTGAACCTGCATTGAGCTCTCTAATATGAACTCATATATTGCATCTGTGCAAACACTGCATGATCCTGGGAAACAGTATTACAGACTATGTAGTTCAATAATAACTTCTTAAAGGTCCATATAAGATCCCAATGAAGTGATAACTTATAGGTAAGTTATCCTCCATTGTAACATACTTTATACTACTATCAATATAAGGCCACATACATCAAGGGAGTATAGGGTAAAAAGCAGCAAACCAAATTGAAGGGCATGTATACTCCTAAACCCAATATAAGGGTATACTAGCCCTCCTCATTGAGGGAAGATCGGACACCCCCTTTAATAATATAGTCACCTATATAAAATTACAAAAGGAGGGTGCAGAGCCACAGGGCAGTGCTATTCCACCAAACCACCAAGGACCAGTTTAGGCTATATTATTTTTATGCACCACAAAAAAAATATATAAAAAAAATAAATAAAAATCAAATAAAGATAGGGCAGTAATAAAAAAAATAATGAATAACAAAAATATGAAAAAAAAGAGAATGTCAGCAGCTGGGGTTCAACACTCGCTCGATTAGACTGACAGTAGCTGCCTGAGAGGAGAGGTGATGTACACCCAGGACTGAGGAGCTCTCGTCACTAGTCATATCCCCTAGAGACAAGCTGTACACTATGGATCACTAAGGTAGCAGCTGAAACAAAAATGGTGCAGAATTTTTAATAATAATGAATAATGAAAATATTTACTATTTAATTTGCAAGCTTCCCACATCAGTTTTACTTTGTGGTAAAACCCCTTTAATAAATCACTAATTAGTACAGTACTATGGTACTTTGTACCATAGTGAGACAGAGACAAAAACAGAGCAACAAAACAGATTTAAAAAGGAAGAAAAACAATTACTACATATACACTTGAGGAATGAGGCAAAAGGTTCAAGATTCCAAGCTCAGCATTTCCAATTCACATGGTTCTTGGTCAACCAGTGATTTACAGATATCACATTCTCTAAAGGACTTGTTATTTTAGACCTTTTTTGCTAACGTTCCATTATCTAGAGACCTTCATAAAGGGCATTGATCACTGGACTATTTCAACTGTATGGTTATTAGAGATGTCTTAAATGCCTTACATGGCTCCAAAATAAACTCAAAGATGATGTATACTTGAAACTAATACATCTTACTTTACCCAGGAGCCACCTGTGTTTTAAGAAACAAATTCTCAGCTAGCCAATTCTGGAATGATTGCAGGAAATATAATGTGACAGCCTTCCAATATATTGGGGAGATCCTCCGCTATTTATGTAACACTCCTAAGGTATGGACAATTTCATAAATGGATGATTTTTTAAAATTATTTGCTTAGAAACCAGCAGAAGACCGACAACAGGAAACATATAGGAATAGAATGAGAATACATGGATAAATGTTGTCAATTACATGCACAGAGCTACAGTTCTCTAACATTACAAATATACCTGGGCACTTATTAGGGTATGTTCGCACGACGTTTTTCAGATCCGTTTTTCGGACCCAAAACGGATCCAAAAAACGTATCTAACAATGTGCAGTGTGATTTACATTGGTTTCAATGTAAAACACGCATCTCCGTTCAGACGAGTGATCACTGCTGCGTGTTTACTTGCTTCTTTTCAATGCGTTTTTCGGATCCATTTTAAGAATTGACATGTCATTTCTACTTGCGTTTTACGCAAGTGAAATCCCCATAGGAAACAATGGACTGCGCTTTTGGAGCCTGAAAAACGGATCCAAAAACGCAACATACATTTGGGTAAGTTTTGGATATTTGTAGTGTAATACACTAAATCGGCCGCTAGAGGCCTCATTTGATGTAGAAGCACTGTTTGAACTTTAGTAACCTAGAGTGGAAAGTGGTTTAGGTGTAATGTAAGAGGAAATCCAATAGAGGGCGCTTCCATTATTTTACATGTGTTTAATCTTATAAATCACTTTTTAATATGTTTTGAATTAAACAAAAGCAGTTTTTTAGTATAGAATGGGTGTTTATATAAATTATAGAAGTTTTTAATAATTAATTTATAAATATTTTAGATAAATAGTTTATTATAGAATGGTGAGTGGTTTTAGTATTATACTGTAAATTGCATCTTTGTTCAGAACCAGGAGAAGGTATTTTGGTCCCCCGAGAAGATAAGGCAAACTGTAGAATTAATTAAAATGGTAGTGATTAGGTAATTGGTGTCAAAGGGGTTAATGGGAACATTTCTGGTGGTCCATGGAAGTAAACAGGTAAGCCTCTGTTCATACTGTGACATATGTGACTTGCTTCTCACATATAGCAATTTTGTTACTGTGTTGGCCATGATTCACAGCAAATATGTAACAAAACCGGGAGCAGCAAAAATTCACCTGAATTTTTTTTTTTTTTTTATAAAATTGCAGATTGTTTATCCCATTTAACCCTCAGCTCGGCTCTGTCTTTACTGCCCATACATAAGCCTACTTTTTTAGGTTGCATGCTTATTCAATAAGCACTCCAGTTTTTTTTGTTGTTGATTTTACTTTGAGGCTCAGAAATGACTCACTATTAATGCAGTTGTATTATGTAACACCCACTCTGACAACCCCCTGGCTACATCAGTCACTGTGTTCACTAAGTTCAGTTGCCTATTGCTTCCCTGACCTACAGTCAACTACAAAAAAGTTAAAATATATAGAATCTGCACTTAAAGGTCTTCAAAAAGAAATCCAACAGATCAAACGTTGTTAATTCAGTTCCTACTCACCCACAAAAATTTCATATAAACCAAACAAGGATATCATCCTATAAAAAAAAAAAAAAGGGTTTGTTAATTAAATTGACTACATAATACAAAGGAGTACAACAATTCAGCCCAGAAAGTGGCTCTTTTCCAGCGGAGTAGCACTTTTTGTGTTATGTACTCACCTGGATAAAAAAAACTTGTTTTTTTGGGGGGATACGCTGATGTCACAGTGTATAAGAATCTGTGTAAATACCACCGTCAACAAAAAATCACTGCCCAACTAACTACAGGTGGCTAAAGGTATAATTTTTAATTTCAACATTTAAAACATATAAATCCCCAGTCTTTACTCATTGACATATAGTATTAGACAACATTTTTTTCAAAGATTAATAATCAAATGGTTATAGGGACTCACGGATGCTTGTGGTCTTTTCTTGGCATAGTTGCCGTTTGTGTGAACCTGTGTATGTGGGACACTGGTTAGCCTAATGATGAGGCTGTTTCCCTACTATCTGAAGTATCATGAATACAGACTCACCTGAAAGGACTTAATAGAACATTCATGCTTTATTGTGATTATATATGTTCTCATATTATAAGACCTGTCCCTATATTGATTCAAAGCTGCGGGTGTACATGGCTGCACACTCATCGGGGGTGTGGTTCTGCTAACCCGGAGATTCATGATATGGACTAATTACACACCCATTGTGGGTGCGATATTCATAGGCCAAAGCTAATGGGGTGGTTCGTGGCCAAGTATGGGTGGGACCGGAGTTCCATGCACACCCATCATCATGTTTCATGTTTAATGCGAACGAATAGCCCCGAATCAGAACTATGTGACAATTGCCATCCAAAGAAATGCATCTATGTCTGTTGATCAGCATGCTGATGACATGATTTAGTATAGTATACATTTTTAATCGTTGTGTGCATGTCCACCGGCACTTGTCCGTCGAAAATTATGGCGACCATATAACATGTAGGTCCGTACATCTAAGTATTGTAAATACACCCGGGAAATAAGGGGAGATCCTGGGTTCATAAAAGAGCTATACTGAATTTAATCCAATGTGGATGACATCACCCACACAAGTCTACAGGAGCTGTAATCTATTTCAATGGACTCTATTTATGATTAATAGAGCTCAGAGATGTAATTTTCTCTATTGTCAATCTCCCCTGAGGAATCTTCCAATTCAGTTATCTGGAGGGGGAAACGTGTTGGGAGAAAGTTAAAAATCAGTTCTGCTAAAAGAGCTTAATTATCCCTAATCTCAGCTCTTAAAATATATATTCTCTGTTCTGGCTTGCTTTTGGGAAAAATCAATATAGTGACATTGCAGGGTCCTAAAGGGCTAGTGCTGTATAAGGAGCCGCCCTTGTCGGGGTGATTCCCCCGTCCGTGGAGGAAAGGGCGAGCATAGATGTTAACAGGTTGAAATACCAATGTTGTGATTTTAACAGCCACCTGGGAGACATATGATCCCTTTAATGAAAGACGTGATGCCTCAAGTACACCCTGGATCATGTTAGGAAAAGACCACATGGGACCTTGAGCCCCTATAGCCAATTGATTATTTATTTTATAAAATGATATGCTAATGTCCCTTGTTTAATTTATAGGGACTTTTTCCAATGTTTACAGTGGAACATGTTGTTTAACTTTCCTGTTCTTCCCGTTATCTTCCCCACTGCATTTCCAATCATAGACAGCCTTGAACGTCATGCATCGCCCTTAGTATGCCCTAAAGGGCATTCTCAAATTTTTAGTACATGAGAGCACTACCTAGGGAGCCATATTCTCACTGCTTGAGGATCTTCTGTTATATGGGAGGAACATAAATTCCATCCAAGATGATGTCCAGAAACTTGCAAATAAAGGGTCAAGGTAAATACTTGGCAAGGACAGTTGTAGTACTTCTAAATCAACAAGAATGCAATGTACACAGTGATCTATAAAAAAAATATTAAAAAAAAGTCCTGGAATGCTTCTTTGAAATTGTGGCTCCCTCCATTATATGCATGTAATCTTTGCTCACTCAGACGATGTATATTTATTTTCATACATTGTATTTAATTTTTCTTGCTCTTACTAGAAAGATAATGATAAGGAACATCGAGTGCGGATTGCGGTGGGAAATGGACTAAGGCAAGATGTCTGGAAAGAATTCATTAGTCGTTTTGGAAATATACATATTTATGAATTTTACGCTGCAACAGAAGGAAATTCATTTTTTTTCAACTACACCAGAAAAGAAGGAGCAGTAGGCAGATGCAATGGCTTATTACGGGTATGATGTATAATGATGCAGTTACAATAATAACTATACATATTGGCTTTAAAGGTGTCTTGAGTTTAGAGATAAAAATAGAATTAGCCAGAATTTATTGGTAAAATATTATACTGTATGTTGTAGCCAGAGCTCCTGGTCACTGTGCAGTATGGTGTGCAAGGTCTTTAAAAATAGTTAAAAGTATAGGTCACGCACACCAGGACTAGAGAGGGATAGGTGAAAAAGGGGTGGCTAAACCCTATAAACACAATATAGGATAATCCACGGCACACCAATGTGATGCTCAATGGAAATATATTTATTAGTAGTATTTAACACAAGGATCATGTGAGTAGATAAAAAATACAGATCAAGATTACTGCACAAGTGAATGATGAACAAATGTCATAGATGTCAAATGTCGATGTTTCGGCTAGTGATGGCTTTCTCAAGTGACATCTATGAGGTAAAGGGAATAATATCAGTATCAGCAAATAAACAATCAAAAGATAAAGGATCTGTGAGGGAGAGTATATAAAGAACAGGGGACGGGGGGGGGGCAAAGAAAAGGGAAAGAGGGGGGAGTTATAGCGGGGAAGAGAGGAGACAAGAAATGTAATGGGAAGAGGTGAAAAAAGATGAAAAACGTGAAAAAGGGAGAGAATGAAGGGAACAGGACAAACAGAAAATATAGTGGCTAGCCATCAAATATAAAGATACTGGGGAAACATACATGAAAGATACAGAGGAGGGGAGCTTGTGAAAAGAAAGAGAGTAGAGAAAGAAAAGGCGAAAAGGAGATTCAGTTATTTTCAGCGGCATTCCCTTTAGACTCCTTCTGGATCTCTTATATATACATACATTCTTAAGGTATCCACTACTACCTGTTCAGTACCATATAACCTTCCTCCTATGTGGTATATATTCCCTGATATTTCTATTTCTTTCCAGAGCCGACTTACTACACTCCTTTAGCCCTAAACTTGTTGCCCATAGTGGGCTCTCTTTTCTTATACTGCTTAGCTGGTATGTGCCACGTTCATCCCCTACTTCTACAATATATACAGTATCACCTTTATGTAATCTCCTTTTTGCCTTTTCTTTCTCTATTCTCTTGCTCTTTCTTTTCACAAGCTCCCCTCCTCAGTATCTTCATCTATATGGCCCCAGTATATTTATCTTTGATGGCTAGCCACTATACTTTTTGCCTATCCTGTTCCCTTCACTCTCTCCCTTTTTCACCTTTTTTCATTTCTTCTCCTCTTCCCATTACTTTTCTTGATTTTTTTTTGTCTCCTCTCTTCCCTGCTGCAACACCCCCTTCTTCCCCCCCCCACTCTGCAGCTGAATGTTGGGGAACTACAGAGTGTCACCATTTAATGTGACAAATGAACAATAATGTTTAGAAACTGGAAAGGGGCTCATAGGTTTTCCTATTTTCTTTCTAAATTTAGATTAAGTTTGATTTGAAAGATAATGTACAATGTAACAAAACTATTATTGAGTGGATTCTGGAAATTGTTGCATTTTAGCGTATGAGACCTTATGAGCTGATCAAATACGATGTGGAAAGGGATGAACCAGTCCGTGATGCTGCAGGACATTGCATTTGTGTTCCAAGGGGTAAATATATTCCTTATACTATGAGCTAAAGTACCTTAAAGGCTTTATCCCACGAACTTCGTACATAAAAAGACCCTCATCTATAGGATACACCAATCTAATGTTGATAATGCTTACAAATTCTGAAATTCACATTTTCACCCTTTTTTCTTTGTTTTTTTCTCTACTTCTTTCCTTGATCCATTGTTAGCTGGTGAACATATCATGTGACATTTGTACTACTTTAGCTTTCACTAGTCCATTGTGGTCCTATTTTATCCCCACTCATGGAAGACAGAGCTTTAGTCTGAAGAAGTATAAATGTATTCTGCAATCCATATAAATAGTGTAGAACGTTGCATAGCACCAAGCTGGATAAGAACATAATGGCGCATGCGTGTCCACACTGCCTAATGTAGAAGTTGGAAGCAGATATCAGGACACAGAAGAAAAACATGGGGGCCCTATTATGGCCACTAATGTAAGTTGTTTCTGCACGTAAATAAATACATTTGTATTGCAAAATGACTTATTTTTACAGGCTCTCTTTATATAGAATATGTTTCATGGGACATCCCCCTTAAATAGATTAGACAGAACAGTTCACATATGATACTCTACCTGTTGGCTTTCCTGGGTATTTCAGGCAATATTATGCTCAGCACATTCATTATTACTGCCTGTCAATGATAGCACATATTTATGTATAATAAGCCAAGTCACCTTCTAGAACCAAACTATAACTATATGCTGTTCAATTGCTAGGATTCATCAATATCTAAAAAAAAAGTGTCATGATTACATTGGTCATCACAAATACATAAGGAACAGAACAGTTTTTCTATATACATTGGCTATACGCGAAGAATATATAAGCGGTAAATCTCCCAGTATTCAAGTGCCAGAAAAGAAATGTCCTGGTTTATGGTCTATAATGACTTCCTTTTTAGAAACTAAGCTATGTAGCTGAGGCTAGAAAAAAAAACCATACTGAACTCTGGCATGCCGCTCATTCCAGCAATGCTTCTCCAGATCCTCTCCACTGGTCATCTTTATCTTCCGACAAAATGTTACTGCTGCAGCCTGTGATTGCTAACAGCGGTCACGCGAGACTTCCAAAAGTCACCATTTGGAGCTCTGACTTGATGTTCCTTTTAGCCAAAGAAGATAGAAAACAGAAGACATTTGAAGAGGAACAGGAGGTGCAGCGCTGGAACAGCCTCAGCTACATTTTTAATGTACCTTTTAAACAACAGATGGTCAGTTATTTCTTTTGTGCTTTAAAAAGGTTCTATATTTTTAGAATAAAAGTTTTTTTGTTTTTTTTTTAAATAACTTAGCTAGTCTAATCCATTAGCTGTGTCTGGTATCGCAGCTCAGCGCCATTCACTTGCTTCTTACAAGAAGGGCGGAGGGAGGATAAGACTAGGGTCACTCTCTCACTAATGTATTTTTGTTGGCATTGTGCACCAATATTTGTAAGATAAAACCAGGAGTGATTATAAAACTCAGCAGTTATTATTTCTTCTATTGCTTTTTTCCTGTTTAGGATCCATTGTTTCTGGGTTACAAATACAAATAATTCAATAAAATACATCTCTTGGAAATTGGCCTAACACCCTACCCAGCTGGCCTTATAACAGCTTTATGCAGGAGCCATATGTTTAATTCCAAGGGCAGGATGAAGCCTTTGTTAATGCTTGACTTGGAAATAGCTTTCTTGGTCTCACAGAATAGGGTCCAGCCATGAACTTGGCAGAATGGCTACTGCACAGAGCAGCATTACAGTCACAAGCTAGCGTCTCTACTGTTTGTTTGCCGTCTGTAACCATGAGGACAGCATAAGCGCTGTAGACACAAAACTGTAGAATGTATTTGATGAACAATTTGGTTTTAATAATTATTCAAATAAATAGTTAATAGACAAGCTATGCAATCACAACTTTATTCTGCTTACACATTGCTGTTTGTTACCACTTGTTCACAGGAGAGACTGGTTTGCTAATATCTAAAATTACAATGACCAATCCTTTCACGGGATATGCAGGAGATGAGTCGCAAACTGAGAAGAAGAGACTTCGAAATGTGTTTAAAAAAGGAGATGTGTATTTTAATACAGGAGATCTTTTAATGATAGACAAACAAGGCTTTGTATTCTTCCAGGATCGTGTTGGAGACACATTCCGGTAAGATGTCTAATAACGTCTTGCAGTATTGAAAACTTCCATTTCAGAATTGTTTTAATCACTGTAGGGCTGTGTTTTCCATTGGGTAGGATAGGTGGCTGCCTGGGGGCCCCTTGAGCACAGGGGGCCTGACCGGGCAGTTGTCTATCCTGACTCTTGTGACTTTACACTTTATTCAAACCGTGGCCTGGCTCCTGCTTAACCTTTCACTGCCAGCCTGCCTGCATTATATAGTCCTAGGCAGGCATGGCACAACACGGCAGGGGAAGCAGGCACGTCCCAGCCATCAGTTATTCTCCTCCATCCTCTGCTGGACCGACAGGAAATGTAATTTCAGCGCCGCATGTGACATCCCTCAGTTCATCCCTTCCTCTCTCCCAGCAGTCGTATAACTGAAGCGCATAAGCACATAGGCTCTGGAGGACAATGACATGGTTCAGGATGGCTGACTGACCACATGAAGCTGTTACATAAGTTGCTGTCTGGTATGGGGGCACAGGATGGCCGACCACATGATGGAGAGGTTATATGACAGGCCACTCATATAACAACTTCATATGGTCAATCAGCCATCCTCTTGCCACAGACCACACAGCAACCCATTTGACTGGTTGTTTGGAGGCCTGGGGGCATGTCACACAGCAAAAAAAACCATGCTTATGAGTTGTGTAGGTCGGGGAAGAATCTCTACAGGTAAGATTTGATTAAATGTGTCACTACAAGAGTGAGAAGAATGCAAGAAATAGTGGGGGCTTCTGCCACTGTCAGAAGCCACTGTCACTGAATGAGTGTCAGAAAGAGGCAAAAGAGGAAGGGACACTCTGGTTCCAGTATGTTTCATCACACAATAACAAACTGCGGTCTTTTACTAGCCAACCAGTTACAAATCAGATTTGCTGACGGCATGAATAATAAAGCTTGTTACATGGGGGTGCAAAATAAGCATTTCTATATTGCAGAGCATTTCCAGTCGAAACACTAATATCTAATCTATAGATCTAGAATTATTAGTTATTACTTTTGCAGTTGCTTTTCAGCAGCCAATGACCAAAGGTTACTTTTTAGCATGCATTGTTGCTAACAAAGAAGTCCTTCATTATAAGCTGCTGAAATGACCAGCAGTTAAAGGGGTTGTTCACCTCATTAAAAAGTAATTTAAATACTTCCTGGGTAACAAGTAAAATAAAAAAATCTGTACTCCTCTTCTCCAAATCAACAGTTCCAGCGGTGCATCTCTCTGGTCTTCTATTGACACACCGTCACTTCAAACCAGGGAACGCCGATTGGCTGCAGTGGTCACGTGTCCCTAACTTACATCACCATTTGGAAGTGAACAGCTCCTGGAAGTGAATGCTGCTGGAACCGTTGACTGGAGGAAGGTGAGTACAACATTTTATTTTTTATTTTACTTCCGGCCCAGGAGCTATATAAACAACTTTTTAATACGTTAGACATTCCTTTACATTGGTAAAATTGTCATTTGGGGTGGATTTTTATGATAAGCAGACATGTGTCTTCATGAATAATAACATTATTTTTGGCCAGTATATGACTTAAAACCTGCATTTTTTGGCAGTTTTCACTGCCTGTACTAGGCCCTAAGCCTATTGCTAGGCTTACGGCTTAGTAGACACCAGAAGTGGTGTCCCTGAACTCCTCTTTGAATCCGGATTGTGCGGCGTGATATCATCACGCTGCCCAATCTGAATTCAAGAGGAGTTCAGTGGGAGAACAAGGGAGAGGTGAGTATTACTATTTATTTTTTAATTTGGGGGCCCTATATTTAACTAACTATTGGGGGGGCCCTTTATATACCTAACTGCTGGGGCCTAATATACAACTTCCTAACTACTGCGGGGCCCTATACATACCTAACTACTGGTGGCCGTACATATACCTAACCAAACTACTAGGGGGAAGACCCTATATGAACATACCTAACTACTGGAGGGCCCTATATTTACCTACCTAATTACTAAGGGCCCTAAATATACCAACCTAACTACTGGGAGGGTCCTATAAATAAACCTATATATACCTAACTACTGGAGGGGCAAGCCCTATATACACACCTGCTCAACTACTGGGGGGCAGACCCTATATACACCTAACTATTGGGGGGCAGACCCTATATACAAACCTACTGAACTATGGGAGGCAGACCCTATCTGCACCGACCTAACTACTGGGGGACTTATGTACCTACTTACCTATAGGGGGCCCTATATACCTCCCTACTTGGGGCCCTACATTACCACCTACCTACCGGGGGTCCTATGTTCGAACTTACAGTACCTACTGGGTTAAACCCTAAAAATTAGATAAGAAGGCAAACTCTTCTTATTAAGTAGGTAAAGTGCCTCTTTCAGTATAAGGTTCCCTCCAACTACCTATTGTGGGCACTATATAGCTACCTATTGGGGGGCCCTATACAGAAGGGGAACTTTGCCTACTTAATAGGAAGAGTCTTCTACTTTTCTGACTAATTTTTAGGGTCTACTATACCTAAAAGGAGCGTCTAACTATCCGCCTGTCTAAGTTTCGGGGTGTGTGGCTGGCTACTATATTGGTTATATTCCTACCTTCTGGTGGCACAAATGAAGGCCCTATAGTTGGTTGGGGGGTCTTTCACAGTTTGGAGTCTAATATGTTTGTATGGTAAATTCTGCAGGGATGAGCTGTGGCCGGGAGAAGACATCAAGGCAGTCTGAACCGGATGAAGAAAGAAAAGAGAGAACAACGTCACATGTGAGTCCCTAAATGTAACTGCAAGGTAATCACTTATACGGCTGCAAACTCTGTGTACAACTGCTATCTACCACTATATGGTCACTTTATGGTGATAATTAAGGTCTTAATGTAATGGTTTACATAATAACATTAATAACATTATGATATTATTATTCAGACCATTTATGGTGTTATCTGGACATGATGTGGTGGTATTATTAAAGGGAACCTGTCACATAGATTATGTCCCCCTTGCTGAGGACAGAACAAGCTAGTGTCAGACCTACTGTTTCCCGCGCTGTGTCCCTTATTCTGTAGTTTTAGAGCATTTACCCCTAAAATCTTATTCATGAGTAGGTGTTAGCTCCGCCCACCAAATCTTATCCCCACCCACTGACAGTTATTCACATGTTTCTACCCATTCAAAGTAATAGGTTTATCAGTTGAGGTGGGCGTGGCTAGCCGCCGATTGGCCGGGTTTGAAAAAAACTGACTCTGAAGGACTCTTCTGACTGAAAATTGCAGATTTGAGCATTAAATACATGAAAACTACAGCATCTTACAGAATAAGGGACACAGCGCTGGAAACAGCTGGTCTGACACTAGCTTGTTCTCCCCTCAGCAAGGGGGGCATAATCTAAGTGACAGGTTCTCTTTAAGTGCTTGTATATTATTGTTACTGATATTATTGGTCTTGGTATACTGGTTTGCTCAGTAACAGTATGATGGTGTTAGTCACTATAGGGTAGTGATATGTGGTCATGATGTAACGGTATTATCTGATGTTTGTATATTGTTGTTAGTAATCTTGGTCTTGGTATACTCGTTTTGTCAGTAACATGGTGGTATTAGTCACTATATGGGAGTGAGATGTGGGGTATTATTTGGTCCTTGTATATTGTTGTTATTGGTAATTTTGGTCTTGGTATATTGATTTGGTTAGTAATACTATGATGGTATTAGTCACTATATGGTGGTGACATGCGCTGATAATGTGGCCCATGTATACATACTGACCTGCAAAATACAGATAAGTCAGTTAAACTGTTCAGTGTAAACTTCAACAACAACTAAACCCCCCAAAAAAGCACAGTTTTTTTTTACTGTTTTTTTGGTGGGGGAGTGGAGGGAGGAGGAGGAAGAGGGACAGAGACTTTGGCTGTATTACTTGTTTTTCTTTGGTCCCAAATTAATTTTCTTCTATTAGAAAATACCTTTAAATAGAAATGATGTTCTGCAGTGCGATTCACCTGGCCCCATTAGTTAGAGGCAGCAACAGTATCTCTGCATCTGTCCAGCAGCTCCCTCCTCCTCCTTTTTCCCTAGGTTTTGATGGGCAGTAAGTGACCTAATATGAGTTTATAATTTGTTCCCATTCCTGCTGATGGATTTTATTAGTGAAGTGTGAGCAGGACCAGACTGGGACTAAGAAGCAACCCTGACACAAAACCCCCACAAGCCCACATACAACATCTGCCTCCAAAATTTCCCTTAGTTATGCTCCTTGCCACTTTCTAAAATAAACAACACTAGAAATACAAGCAAGAAAGTAGAAATGTCAGAGAGAAACCCCAAATCACAGGGTACGGGACAGGTGTGCACTCACTGATCAGGAACAAGTGTACGCTGCCATTATACAACTACCATATGGTGACCACATAGTGGTCAGACACCAGCTCCGGTTGCCTCACAGTAAATACAGCACTGATCCAACACAGAAGCAAAATAATCCCTGACATCCAGGGACTCACAGGAGATGTCTTCTCTGATGGTAATTATTCTATTTCCCTTTTCTTCTCCATCTGGCCCAGACCATCATGAAGTCTTCTCTGATGAGTCGTTCCCTTCTATTACGAGTTGTTCATTTGCCCTTTTCCCTTTCTATCTGGCTCAGACTATCATAACGTCTACTCCCGGCCACAAAAAAATGTTAGACTCCCCATTTTTCCAGCACTTTCCTACCAATCCCCACCTCTGTAAAAACTTCCCATCCATAGTGCCCTGAATGTTAATAATACCCCCCTCGTAGCCCCACAAAGTAATTGTACAGTGAAAGTGTCCCCAGCTGCTTATAGAGCCCACATTTGTGCCACCACTAGGTAAGAACACACCCTATATAGTATACATAAAAGGATCATCTACCTGCCTGTCTATTTTGGGGAGTTGCCTGTTAGGCCCAAAAAAATTATTATGCCAGATAAGTGGCAGACTCTTCGTATTAAGTAGGTAAAGTCACTCTTCAGTATATAGGTATTTAAGCACCCTTTTAGGTAGATTAAGCCCTCATTAGATAGACCAAAAGATAGCGTTGAAAAAGGTGAGATAACATTCTGTGCCGTAATATCACGGTGCAATATCTGTTCTGTTTAGTTCTGCTACATCTGTAGGTAGCTGTAGAATGTAGTGATAGAGGAACCCTTAAAAGGTTTACAAATCCACTCAGTAGGTGATAGGCATATAGTCTCTAATTAGGAAGCCCCTCAATGGATATATAGGCGTCCTCTGTAGATGGGTAGCAATGTAGGCCCCCTCAGTAGGTTGAAAACTATAAAAGTCCCCACAGAAACTAGGGAGGTTTATGGGCCCCCATTAGGTACCTATATAGACCTTTTCAGTAGGAAGGTATAAAGGTCCCCCAATAGGTAGGTAGGTATATATGGTCACCCTAGTAGGCAGGTATATAAGCCCCACCAGTAGGTAGGTATAAAGCCCCACCCAATAAGTTGGTACATGGGGTTCCCCAGTAGATAGGTTGGTATATAGGGTTCCTCTCATATGTAGGTGGGTACATAGGCACTCCTAGTCAGTAGGTAGGTATGTAAGGCCCCCCCCCCAGTCGGTGGGGATGTACTCTCTCCTAGTTAGTAGGTAGGTATATAGGGTCTCCATCTTGTAGGTAGATAGTTATATACTTTCCCTTAGTAGTTAGATAGGTATATTGTGTCTCCCCCTAGTAGGTAGATAAGTATATACTGTCCCCCAGTAGTTAGATAGGTATATACGGCCCCCCCCCCCCAGTAGATATATATGGCCTCCCCCAGTAGTTGGGTAGGTATATAGGACCTTCCCCAATAGTTAAATAGGTATATAGGGCATCCCCCAGTAGGTGGATGGCTATATAATGCCCCCCAGTAGTTATACATTTACGTTTGCATACATCAGTTATACACTTTAATGTTAAAAAACGTATGTACGCATATTTGATCTGCTCTATTCTGTGTCCAATCCGGATAACCCCTTTCCAGAAATTTTTTCTTAATTTTTATTTTCTCTCTGTCAATATCTTGTTGTTTAGTGCACGTTCTTTTGGCTCTGGTATATTCCCCTACTGGTATGGCTTTTATAACATGTCGTGGGTGGAAACTAGTTGCCCTCAATAAATTGTTTCCTGCATTAGGTTTGGTGTAAAGTACAGTTTCTACTTTACTTTTGATTGTATCGCCTTTTATTTGTATATCTAAGAAACTGATTTCTCTTTCCTCAATGTGGCTAGTGAATATGAGATTCAAATTGTTGTAATTTATGTAAAGTAAAAAATTATGTACGGACGATATATTGCCTTTCCAGGGTTTAAACCTATGCAATGATTTAACGTACTGTATATTTATTGATTTCTATGATAAATATGTGCAAAGTGAGCAACACAAGTATAATAGTTAAACATTGTTGTGTTGTTAAGAATACTAATGTGGGTTAATGTAGCTACTAAACTTAGTACTGATTGGTTCCAGTATGGTTTATAATGAATCAGATGTGTGTGGGGAAGGGCTGTGACAAAGAACCGCTACAGGTTGGAAACGTGTAGCCTAGTGCACACATCTCTCGTTTATCTTTTGTTAATGGATATTTTTCACTAAATAAAGCTGCAAGTTTTTATTACAACTGGAGCAAGAGTCTTTTTGGACAAAACTGTACATATTTAAAGACAAGCTGGAGGCGGACAACAGCTCTGGCCGCAGTAGTGCAGCCAAAAGGTGATCAGGGCACCGAGGAGCTGAGGAGCCAGCAGGCTGGACATCGCTATAAGTGGGGCAATCCTGGAGAGTATTTGCAGCTACATAGAGGATTGACGAGTTGACGAGCAGCAGCAGGCATGATATCAATTATAAAGAACTCCAGGACATGAAGTCATATGTGTATTTGAAGCTTTGGTGGTGAGTGGACATGTACATTTTTATGAAGTCTTATACATTTCTACTATTATACTCAATGAATACGTCAAGCCATCAGTTTGGATACTGTTTTTGTATCGGCAAAATGCCATGTGAACCCAGCCTTACCAATGCAGTCACTAATGAAAATAAGTCTGGCTGCTGCATTCAGAGTAGACTGGACAGAGGGGAGTAGAGATGAGCGAGCAGTAAAATCTTCTAGTTCAAATAGAACATCGAATTTTAGTGTGTTCAGTTCGAGGTTCTATTTGAACTAGAACTTGAACCCCATTAAAGTCAAAGGGAGAAGATTTTTTAGTTAATTTTTATACCTATACAGGTGAGGAAAAACTGCAATTACCATCCATAACAGTAAACTGGATATGTGGAACAACTTAGTGAACACAATTTGGCTCTAAGAGAGACAGAAAAAAATTCAGAGGCTAAAATACTTCATTCCTTTCAATGACTAACTGAAAAGATGAGGACAGCTTGCAACCAGTGGCGTAGCTATAGGAGGTGCAGCAGCAGCAGCTGCTATGTGGGGCATGCATCCCGAGGGGGCCCAAAAGCCCCTCTGATACATAGGAGATTTGGAGACTGTGCGCTATACAATTACTGAACCCCCAAAACAGCAAAAACAGAACATTTGGGCACTGAGTATGATTTAGCACATCCAAGCACTCTGTATAATATATATCCATGTATATGAGAGTTAGGTGTTATGTGAGCCTGCAAATGTCACCAAATAACATCTTATGGGTGTGGGAAAGACGCAGCCAGCAATACCATACTCCCTAACGATTGATGTCTATGGAGAGGAAAATGCTGCCTAACTATCTAAGAGCAGTCTGTACGGTACAGAGAGTGAGCTGAAAATGGCATTCACAAGGCAATACAGGCAAATATATATAACATGGTCATGTGATTTTAGCAGCCAATGAGAGCCCTATACCTCAGCGATGATTTTTTTACACTTCTCTGTGCTCTGCACTGATTGGATGGCCGCCAAAAGTGCAGAAAGCTGCTGTAAACGAAACTGAAAATGGCGCGTCGAACTAGAACTTTACTCGAATGAACAGTAAAATGGAGTTAGCAGAGGGAAAGACTAATCAGCAATGACTTAAAACTTGTGAACAAGACTAGGAGGATCACTTTTGCTACAACAGTGTGACGCTGATTGCTGTGATTTGTATTGTTCATATTAGTTTGAACTTCATGTATCAAAACTGTCTCAGTTGAAAAATGGTCTTGTTGCCAATGCAAACCAATTATCATATACTGTTGCAGAAATATCTGTGACTGTCTGATTCAGCGTTGAGTTGGGTTTTCAGAAATTCATATACTTTCTACAGAAACATCCCCATTCATATTATTGGAATTGATTTTCAGTTGAAGAAATTCCTGTGAAAAGTCTGCCGTGTCAATATTCCCAATCTTTAGAGTACCTTCGCACGGAGCGGTTTGTGAGGTGTGTTTTCTGCAGAGGAGCACTGCAATTAATGTTGTACATTTCTGCACAAAAAAGCACCAAAAAACGCTCTGTGTGAAAACACCCTTATTTTCTGAAACAGTTTTTTGTGTTTAATACTACTGATATATCAACTTAGGTCACTTTTACATGGCAATATTTGAATCAGAACTTTTCATGAGAATTTATAAGCCAAAACTAAAAACAGAGAAAACCCCACAATACAAGCATACTGCAAGGATTGGCATCTCCTCTCTATACTGAAGCTACTCCTGGCTTTGGCTTGCTATTACTAAGGCGGACATGTATGATTGGAGCTTTCACACATATTCAGGCGTATAATGCGCCTTACTGCGCCGGCTCCGCTGTCGGATGCACCTAATGCGCTGTTAGGCGCAAGGTTCGCCACTTTCTAATGCGCCTAACATGAAGGGGCGTTCTGGGGTGGGACGCACCACATTTGAAAACTCAGATGCATGTATGAATGCGGGTCGGCAAAGTAAGGCTTATTACAGCTCCGACAGGCATACTTATTTCAATGTGGTCTGTCTGCCGGAGGCGTTGAAGTTTGGCCCGCATTTATGAATGCACTTCGGCACCGACATACATGAGGCGCAGTTTTCACGGTAAAAAACGTGAAAACAGGCGCTTCGACCTGCTGATCTTCATACATGTCCCCCTAAGTGTGAAAGCGGTTTTGGTCTTTTGGAAAATGAAGCAGAAATAATACAACTATTTAATTTCTAATCCGTTAAGCAATGTGAGTGTTTTAGTTTGAATACAGCTCTGTAATATAAGGCATGAAATCCAGCTTATCTGAGTTCTATGTTTAAACAAAATGTATTCTCCCTATTTTAGCTGTCTATAAACTCTCTGTGGACAAGATTAATTAGCTAGGGACATTTCCCAGATTGTATTCGGAGCCATCTGACCCTATTATTAGTGGAAATTGTAGAACAGACAACAAACTGCACCTGAGTTAAGCAGCTGCTGAACAATTGTATTAAACACAAAGGACAACTGCATTTTACAGGTGAAGGACACATTACATTAGAGCACATCTGATTCCCAAACTTTTATATATAAATTGCTAAATTTCCAATATAAATTATATGTATCTGTGTCCCAAAGGAAAAATTGTTAACTCATTTAGAGATCACCCACACGGTCTGAACAAGTTGATCTGACTATACGGAAAAATGCACCTTTTGTTTTTCGGATGCTGCTGTTTTGAAGTTTTAGGAACCATCACAGCACAACTATTGTGATAAGAAACGTTATGGTTTTCTACACTGGTTTAGTATCTTTGTGAGGTCAATTAAATTACAGACAGTGATTTAAAGAGATTATTAACTCTTTTAAAAAAAAATTAAAGCTGCCTCGATGGTAAGGTGCTGTACTATTGACGTTACAGTGATGGGAGAAATACTGCAAATTCTATATAAACAGAGGATTTAAACCAATCTATCACTGCAAATTATATCCCTGTTAAAACATAACTTTTACTAGACTATCTAAAATTATGCAATCTAAACCCAAAATATATTAACCATACATACCTAGATGATACAGCATATGTGTACTATCCGTCTGGAGTAATCGCCCCGATAAAGGACGGCTCCGCTTTTATGACAGATAATATCACTATATACGTGTATAAAAACCTTACATCCCAGCTTTTCCCGACGCTTTCCCCCTTTACAATTTTAGGGTTCATCAGGGGTTCCAAAAACTCCTCTCGCTGTGGAATAAGAGTACGCTATATACAACGCATATAAACATGTCTACAACACATATACCCTCCTATTCAAATTAGGTAGGGAGACTGTTACTTAACTTAGATGCTGCCAGGTATAAGAATGATAAACCCCCGCAGTCCTTTGGTAGGGCTGGCACCCAGGTTAAGAGGGTACAGAGCAAATCATCTCCGCTTCCCTTAAAGGGGTTTGTCTCACTACAAAGATTGTCATTCAAATTAAAGTTTTTAAAAAAAACAAGCACGTTTGCAATATATGTCAATAACAATCCCCTACTGATTCTAGATAACTTGTTTTTAGTGGCTTCAGAGGCTGCTGAAGTCTCTATAGTCACCGACCTGTTGTTCTCCCTGATGGCTGTATCTCCGGCATCTATCCCCAACAGGTCGCGTCGGGGAGCGAGCAGCAAGTTTAACTTTTCTCTGTCCTTTCTCTCTCTGTCCTCGCTCTGCCTGCGGCACAAGCTCAGTGATTTAGAGCAGCATACTAGCAGCCCCTGTCATCTCCCTGCTGCCTTATTTTGTGTCTCAGCCTAATTATTATTCACTGCTGTTAACTATTTCCTGCCCCATCTCATTCAGCTATGAGTCTGCCTAATTAGCATTCACTCTCCTGTTTACCAAACCAGTTTCCCTGCTAAAGGAATGATTAGGCAGGAAAATAGTCAACAGTCAGTAAATAGAAATTAAGCAGACACAACAGTGTACACTAGATAACTCCATGCAAATACGACTCAGGTTTTTGAATGTTCCCCCCCTGTCAATTCCCTGTGTGGGAACCCCTGGCCCGGGTCATGTAGGATGTATGGGGGAGGAAATATGTGCTGTGTACATGGTGGATACTATTAAATGGTGAGAGCGGGGGAAAAGAGAACTCTGTGATCTGAGTTTTTTCCCCCCTTCCTTGCTTTAGCATCGGGACGAGGCAGCAGCATGACGTCCCTGATAAGGGGGGGGAGGGGACCGGAAAGCCAGTGCTCCCGCCCAGTTTTCAAAACTACGCTCTTAGGCGCACCAAGGTAGGATAAACCCGGGCTAGACAACCCCCTTAAATACCTCAAGCCCCCTAAAATGATGACAATCAAGCCCCCTAACATTCGAATTGGTGTGTGTTAGTTTATGCCTATTGCGGGTTCCTATATAGTGTTGCAGTATCCAACTATCTTTGATTTACCCGGCGTTCCGGATACAACTGCGTTTGTGGAAAGGGAAATCTGCTTTTCCGGGGTTGGTCCCCGGGAACGATATGCCAGTCTAAAAAGCCGACCCAGACCATGCGGGGCCCCGGCGTTGTAAAAACTAAAATGCGCATTTTGGAAGAAAGCACGTCATTGGTTATGTTATGGGATCATCACTTGCTTATTAAAAAAATACAGTCGTGAGGCTCAAATTGTCCCTGCCCCACATTAGGGTAGAAGCAGCGAGATCACCTATGGCAAGTGCCTCTTTCCGACGCCCCCCATCCCCCCTGTAATTGATAGCAAACTTTTGCGGGGGATTTTTTTTCCCCATCTTAATTCTCTAAATTTCCAGAGCAATTACTATATTACAGAAAAATATTTTTAACAGGCTTAGTACGGGGCCCCAAAGATTTGGGGTACAGACTTTTAACTGCCCCTCAGTGACATAATTTCGGCTTAAGAAAATGAATATAATAAAAAATTAAAATATAGTACTGTCCCTATTAAGGGTAAATTTTGAAAAATAATAGTGGCCCTCTGGGAGTGCGACAAAAAAAGAGCAGGGTGAACGACCAAAGCGGTTCTATTCAAAAAAAAAACCAAATTGCAAAGTCTCTTTGGGCCCCTTTGGATAAACTAAATCCATAGATAGTCCATTGGGCCTCTTTACATAGGATTTCTAATAAATTCCCACCTCGGGGGGGGGGGGGGGGTTCACGACCTTTTAAAGATCAAAAGCGCAGAGTTTCCCCATTCACCATTATGATTTTCCCCACAAAATGTCGGGTACTGGCGTGCTCCCTATTTCGTATATCCCCCAGTTGTTCTCCCCCCTTTTTTTTAAATATTCCCCTTGTTTTTCCATATTTTAAGTGGGCGGGGCTAACAATATGACTACCCCCTTTGCCTACGTGGCAAAAATTTGAATGAAAAATTTTTTTCCATTTTGAGCCACTTGTGAAGGATTTTGTTTTTGTTTTTTTTGGGCAGGCTCCATCTCTGCCCCATTTAAACATCCCCAATGGCCCCTTTTAACACCCTTGGGAGGGATTGGTGTATAGTGGTTGGATGTTATCCTTGTTTTTAAATCCGATAATTTATGAGGGGTTGGGGGAAAAGGTTCTTTTGATTGATAAACCTTAAGATTCCCCCAATATTTTTAAAAAGGGATAAACCACTTTAGATTTCTGTCATCAAAGTTGCAATAAGTGCTTTATTGTTGTTTTATTTTCCTGGGGTTTCCCTTGTAGAAAAGTTGTTATTCTGTTTTTGTGATGCAAAAGGCTGTTTCCAGGACTCTTGAGGGATATCCTCGATTAAGAAATCTCTCTTCAAATCCCCTGATGTTCCTAAAGTCTCATCTTGGAACAAACCCCCTTAACTCTCGAAAATTTACCCTTCGGTATTCCCTCCTACAGGGCAAGGATGGTAATTTCCAGTGTAACAAGGTTAGTTGCTGTGGGTTTTTTTTACAATCTGTGTGAAAATTACCATTTGAATTTTGATGTAAAGGGAAACCAAAAAGGGTAAACATTCTCCTTTCATTTCAAAAGTGAAATGATACGATTTGTTCCCGGGCTGGTGGGAGGCTACCTTGGTTCTCAACCAGGGGATGACAATGGCCCCCCCCGATTTTTTTCTGGGGGGGGTACATTGATGACATCTCATCCCCTGGGAGGGTACAAAGGGGTCACTTTTGAGGATTTTTGCACAAATTTAAAAAAAACAAAATCGTATGCATTTCACATTTGAAATGAGGAGAGAGTTTTTCCCTTTTTGGTTGTCCTTATCATCAAAATTCAAATGGTAATATTCACAAGAATTTTATAGGGAAACCACACAAAAAAAACAGCTTGTTACCCCGGGAAAGTTACCATCCATTTTCCGTAGGGGGAATACCGAAAGGGTCAATTTCTGAGAGTTAAAGAAATTGTTCCGAGATGAGGACTTTAGGAGACTCAGGTATGTTGAGAGAGAGATTTTCTTTTGGGATATCCCTCAAAAGCCTGGAAACAGCCTTAGGCCATGCCAAAAAAGGAATAGGACAAATTTGCTACAAGGTAAACCCCCGGAAAAAAAAAAGACAAAAATAAAAACCGTTTAGTTGCAAACTTTGTGGGGGAAAAAACAGAAGTGGTTAAAAACCTAAAAAATTTTGGGGAATCTTAATGCTGGATCAGGTCTAGAAGGATATTCCTTTAACCCCCCCGTAACTTTTCGGGGGTAGATCTATCAAGGATAATGATCCCTAGCCACTATCACCAATCCCTCCCAAAGGGCCCTGTTTGGAAAAAGCCGATTGGTTTTTAAATTGGGCAGGAGTGTAGCCTGCCCTATAACAACAAACAAAATTTTTACAAGTTCCAAAGGAAAAACAATTTTTCATTGTGATTTTTCCAACTGTGGACGAAAGGAGTTTATATGGGTTTTTATGCCCCCCCACTTAATTAATTGGGAAAAAAAAAAGGAGAATATTTTTAAAAAAGGGTGGGAAACACTGGGGGGTATACAAATAGGAGAGACAGCCCGTAGCCCGAATGTGTGGGAACATCATAAAGGTGAATGGGAAATTTTGCGCTTTTTTTTCTTAAGGGGCGTAGGGCCATTTCCCCCCGAGGAGGGGAAGGGATAGACGAAAAACTATGTAAAGAGGCCCCTGGATCTATCGTAGGATTCAGTTCATCCCAAAGGGGTCATGGACTTTGCAATTTGGTTTTTTTATTGAATGACTTCCCCTTTGGGTTGTTCACCTGTCTGTTTGTTCGCATTCCCCTGGGGACCACTATTGATTTTTCAAATCTGAATTAGATATGCTCAGTACTATATAATTTTTTTATTATATTATTGTTATTTTTTTTCTGTAATTTATGTGCTGAGGACAGTGAATGTCTGTACCCCAAATCTTTGGCCCTGTTAAGCCTGTTTAAAATTGTGTTCTGTAATTTTAGTAATTGCTCTGGGAAATTTTTGAGAATTAAAATGAGAAAGTAATAGTTTGCTATCAAATAAAATTGGAGTGGATGGGGTGGCGTCAGGAGAGTGCACTTGCCCATAGGGGATCTCGCTGTTTAGGCGTATTTGTGGTCAGGGACCATTTGACCTCACGAAACTTATTTTTAATAAGCCGTGATTCCAGTAACATAACGGGAAGTGACTGTATCTTTCTTCCCCGACTGCGCGTGCATATTTTGAACGCCCGGGGGCTGCTGGTCTGGGCCGGGTTTGTAAAAAGCGCGAACGTTCCCGGCGGCACCAACCGGGAAAGACATGCCCCTTGGACATGGCAGTTTCAGTATCCGGAACGCGGGTAAATCAAAGTTGGGTACGTGCACCACTATATGGCCCGGCAATAGGATAAACTAACCCACACACAATTGGAAGTGTTTTGGGGCTTGATTGTAAAACATTTGGGGGGTCTTTTAAGGGGATTTTAAGGGAGCGGAGATGATTTGTCTGTATCCCTTTTTCCCGGGTGCCAGCATACCAAAGGGCTGCGGGGGTTTTTATTTTACTGGCAGCATCTAAGTTAAGTTCAGTTTTTTTTTCCCCCCCCCACCTAATTTTGAATAGGGGGGTATATTTTTTGTAGACATTTGTAAAAAGCGTTTTTTATTAGCGTACTCTTATTCCACAGTGAGGGAGTTTTGAATCCCTGATTACCCAAAATTGTACGGGGGAAAGCGTCGGGTAGCTGGGATGTAAGGTTTTTTTATACATATATAGTGATACTGTTGTCATAAAAAACGGAGCCCCCCTTTATCGGGCGAATACTCCACTGACGGATAGTAACAGTATGCTGTATCATCTAGGGTTGTTTGGTAATATATAGGGGTTTTTGTTGCAAATTTTAGATAGTTAGTAAAAGTTTTGTTTTTAAAGGGGTTTTTAATTTTTCGGATATACAGTGATGGGAGCCATAATGCCAATACTTTGGCAGGTGGCCACTGATTGGCTTCAGCAGGGGTGCGCCAGCCACTAGTAAAAAAAAAATAAAGTAGCTGCCAGAGCCCATACCTTGAACAGCCAGGCAATTAAAGAAGTGAGCACAGTTTGTTTTATTATTTTAATACATTTGGAGGGCTTTAGAAGGACAGCCCCTTTAAATAAATAGTAAAAAATACAAGAATTCCTGGCGTCAGAGAGTGGAGATGACGTCACAAAGTCAGGGGTTTTATGCATTATTCACAACACCATGAACAAAAAAAGTAAACGGCCATAAGACGCATGGGGGAAAAATAAAAAAAAAAAATTAAAGAAAAAGGTGTGGTAAAGTCTCCTGAAGGATATAGGCCCCTGTTTAGGTATACCCCCCTTAGGTAAATTAGCCCCACTGTGGGTGGGTACAGGGCCATTTTCCCCCTTGGGCCCCAGATTCCCCGGGGGGGCCCCCAAAAACAAAGGACCCCCCGGGGGGGTTATCCGGGAATAAATGGATTTTTGTACTTCCTTAAAACCCTTTCTCTCCAATTCTTTGGGGGGCACAGTACCTTTGGGGTTTGGGCCCCGTTGCCTTGGGAGGCGGAATAGGGGGCCAAACGCATCGGCCGCCCGGTGGACTATATCCTCCTGCTGATGCCGGGTGATCATTGGGAACAAAAGCCGGGGCCCGAAGAAGGACAAAGGAACACACCGACCCCTGAAACAAAATATGGGGGGGGAAAGTGTCCCCCAAATGAAATTGGCGAGAAGGGATTTTACGGTAAGTACAAAAAACAATTTTTTCGCCCAAACTTCATTGGGGGTTTTCAGCACCTTGGGAGTCAATAGCTGTCCAGACGGTGGGAAAAAAAAACAAAAAAGAAAACAATCGCCACAGTGATAACCCTAAGAACTGCGCCTGAATACCTTACGGCCCAGGCTTTTCATCAGCGAGGGCCGAGGTATGTATCTGATGAAATTTTGAAAAAATATGGACCCAAACCAGGAGGTGTTTTCACACCTGTAAGCTGACACCTGATCGAACCCCCAGAGGGGCCAACCGCCCGTGTGGAGTGAGCATAATGGGGAAAAGGGGAAAGGGATCCCCCTTTGGGGATAAGCTTTTCCAAAAAACGCAGACCGGATCCATGGGTGGTGGCTTTAGAGGCCCCTGGCCCCTGCGGGGCCGCCCGGAAACGAAAAGGAGCATCCGAGTGCCTTAAGGACTCGGTGAAGGAGGTGAGCGAACAGCCCTGACCACGCCAAAAAATGTAATGCCCGTTCTGTGGATGAGGGGGAAGGGCAGAATATGTCCCCATTAAAGTAAACGAGCACCACCTTTTGGGGGAAAGAAGGAACCGGCGCAAAAAAACCCTTTTCCCTATGCAAAATTAAAAAAGGAGTTTGATGAAAAGCAGCCAGTTATGACACTCGGCCGGATGGGGTAATGGCCAAAAAAGCCACCCTTTCCCAAAAAAGCAAAAGTAGGGAGTCTCCGTAGTGGTCAAAAGGTGAAGACTGATGGCTTCAACACAAGTTCAAGTCCCCCGGTTCGATGGCCTAGAACCGGGGGGCGGGAAAGTGCACCCCCCGCAAAAAAGTTTTTTAAATGCGCGCAGGAGGCTAGCTTGCGCTGAAACAAAACTGAAAGGGCAGAAATTTGAACCTTCAGGGAAGACAGGCTGAGCCCGGGCTCCAGGCCTGGCTGCAGGAAAGATAGCACTCTTGGAACCAAAAACACCAAGGGGGGAAAACTGCGGGCCTCAGCCCAGGTGAAAAAAGACTTCCAGGTACGGTAATAGATCCGGGCGGACTGCGGCTTGCGCGCCCGAATCATGGTCTGGATAACCGCCTGCGACAGACCGCGAGATTTCAGTATCGCGGTTTCAACAGCCACGCCGTCAACCACTGCTCGTAAGGTAGGGTGGATCAGAGGACCCTGTGAGAGAAGATCTGGACGCGATGGGAGGGACTAAGGAGCGTCTGCCAGCAGGGCAACGAGATCCGCGTACCAGGACCTGCGAGGCAAGTCTGGGACGATGAGGATAGCGGGTACCCTCTCGGACTTGAGACGTTTGAGCACCCGAGGAAGGAGAGGCCAAGGAGGAAACAGACTAGAGTGAACTGCCTCCAAGGCAGGACTAACGCATCTGCTGCTAGGGCCAGGGGATCCCTGGCTCTGGACACGTAGTTTGGTAGCTGGTGATTCAGACGGGAAGCAAATAGGTCGACGTCTGGCGTCCCCCATTTCCGGCAAAGGCGGTGAAAAACTTCCGGAAGAAGCGCCCACTCTCCGGGGTCAATTGTTGTCCGACTGCGGTGGTCGGCCAACCAGTTTTCTACCCCTGGGATGAAAACTGCCGATAATGCCGGAACCGATTGTTCCGCCCAGCGAAGAATCCTGGCTGTTTCCTGAAAAACTGCCCGACTTCTGATGCCGCCCTGGTGAATTAGATAGGCGACTGCCGTGGCATTTTCGGACTGAATCCGAACTGGGTGCCCCCGAATCATCGGGGCCCAACGAAGGAATGCCAAAAAAAATGGCCCGGAGCTCCAGAACGTTGATCTGGAGGCCGGATTCGCTGAGAGTCCAGCGGCCCTGAGTCGTCCAGGAGCCGAAGACAACGCCCCACCCCGATGCACTGGCATCCGTGGTGATGACCAGCCACTGCTGGGGCAGGAACGACTTCCCCTGATGCAACGTAGGGGAACTTAGCCACCAGCCCAGGTCGGCCCGCACCCAGGATGGCAGCTGAACCATTGTGTCCAGGGTCATGGGGGGACCCGTCCCACCTAGCTAGGATCGCCCGCTGCGGAGGGCGAGAGTGAAACTGCGCAAAGGCCACAGCCTTTCCCCCAGCTAAGCGGGGGAAACGCGCTCCCCCCCTGAGGAGACCTCCAAAATCGGGGAAAAGGGCACCGCCTGGGGGCCGCAGGAAAAACGGAATTCCTGCAGCCACCGAACCGCATAAAAGGAAAAACCCCCAACCACCCCCAAACCGGAGGAAGTCGGGGTACTCACCAATCCGACGTCTTCGGGCGTCGCAGCATTACCCCTTCGGGACCATGCACCCGGAGGTGAGGCTACCGGAATCCATAGAAGGCCGCGGAGGCCTATTACGGATTCGTAGTGTCCGCCTCCGAAGGCAACGGCCTATACCCAAGGTGCTGTGTCCCCCAATGAATGATTGGCGAGAAAAAAATATATACCCTGGATCTCTTGGTTGGCTTTGTTTATTTAACTGTTTGTTTGTGTTTTAGGATGTGCAAACAGTTAAAAACCATGGTTGTGTCTGGTGCCCAGACACAAGTGGTGTGATAATATTGGTGTGCTTGGCGGTGGCTAGAGGCATGGCCTAGGCAGGACCCACTGCAGTGCTATGCCAAGGGGCCATAATGCTGTTAAGACGGCGCTGCTTGTGGCATGGCAAGTATAAGTGTGTCATTTATTTGGCAAGGCCCACTGCAGTGTTATGCCCAGGTGCCCATAATTATGTTAAGACGGCTCAGGGTAGGTATATGCCCCCGTGTAGGTAGGTATAACCCTCCAGTAGATAGTTATACGTCACCTGTAGGTAGGTATAGCCCCCTGTAGGTCAGTAGACAGGTGTATAGGCCAATAGAAAAATAAATAAATAAAAAAAGATACTCACTGGTTCTCGTTTCCTCACAGAACAGCTAACTCCGGTAGATAGTGTCCAGCGTGAGTGGCGTGACGTCATTCTGCTGCTTATTACGGGACACTCCTCCCGGCATCTCCTGGGCCAGGAGATCTAGCATCGCAGGAGGTGTAATAACACTGCTGCATCATGCCTCCTATGATGATGATTTGTATGTACAGTGCTCTTTGAACACTGGGTATACAGTTGGGAAGGTAGAGATGGTAATGAACCATCCCTGGCTCCTCCCGGAGAAACAGCTGCACAGCAGTTTTTTAGGCATATGCGTGCCGTAACACTATAGTAAAAACTATAAGAGGCAGCTATCTGCCTCGGCCAATTGCGTGGCGTACTCACATTGAAATTACATGCTTGCAAGGGCGTAATTTCAATAGTACAACCAACATGTATTGCGGAACGTACCTGTGTGTGTCCGCAATTCAGTATGTGAACCCGGCCTTAGGGTATGTTCACACAATGTAATTTTGACATCTAAAAAATAAGCTTTAAAATATGCTTGATTAGAATCATAAAGTTTATTTTTGGCAAAGGGTTGAGCGTATTTTGAGGCGTTTACATGCCGAAATTTTGCTCCACTATTGTTTCTATTGGTTTTCAAAAAATCGTCCCAAAATACGTGTCACAATTACCCTTGTAAAATACGTGTTGTGTGAACCCGGTATTTGCTCTGTGCCGTGGGGACATGCCCTTATACTGGTCACTGGAAGTTCAACATGGCACCTCATGAGGATCTGAATTAAAGAATTGCTGATCTACATAAAGATAGCCTAGGCTATAAGAAGAATAACAACACCGTGAAACTGAGCTGCAGCTTGGTGGTCTTTTTTTTTTTAAATAGACACATAAGTTTTGCCAGCATTGCTTCAGAAGGTAAAGGGGTGTAGGATCAGCCTGTCTGTGCTCAGACCATACCTCGCACACTGCATCAAATTGGCCTGCATGGCTGTCATCCCAGAAGGAAGACTCTTCTAAAGATGATACACAAGAAAGCCTGCAAATAGGTTGCCGAAGACAAGCAGACTAAGGACATAGATTGCTGGAACCATGTCCTGTGGTGTGATGAGACCAAGATAAACTTATTTGGTTCACATGGTGTCAAGCTGGTGTCGCGTCAACCTGGTGAGGAGTACAAAGACAAGTGTGTCTTGCCTACAGTCAAGCATGGTGGTGAGACTGTCATGGTTTGGGGCTGCATGAATGCTGTCGGCTGTGGGAAGCTACAGTTCATTGATGGAACCATGAATGCCAACATGTACTGTGACATACTGAAGCAGAGCATGATCTTAAAATGTCCACATTTATCACATGTATGATAAATCTGGCACATTCTTAAACTCTGTAGTCTAAGTTTACACTGTTTAAGTATTAGACAATATTACTAAATCTGCCCTACTGTGTGGCTAACAATAGCGTTGAGCTGCACTCCTTTGCAGCAACGTATAAAAAGACACAATACTTTAACCCCTTAACGACCTTGGGCGTATGAGTACGTTCCAGGGCCGCTAAGGGGCTTTGCAGGGGGATCGCTCCGCGACCCCCATGCACAGCCGCCGGGTGTTAGCGGCAAATCGCCGCTAACACCTGCAGTAACAGCGCTGGCGGGTGGCTCCACCCGCCGGCGCTGTTTAACCCATCAGACACCGCGGCAAAGATGGCCGCGGTGTCTGAATTAACGCCGACCGGTGCCGCGCACCGATCATTACGGTCATCGGCATCAGCATAGCTGCGCCGATCCGATGACCGGGCATGGTGGTGGGGAGCCCTGTGAAGGCTCCCGTCACTTACTCTGGCCGGTTTGCCCCACTTCCGTCCGCAGACAGGAAGTGGGGAAACCGCCATCTTTGTACACCCTAATGCATTGCCTATGCAATGCATTAGGTTGTATTAACAATCGCGCCACCTAGTGGTCAAGTACCATAGGTGGCCTCAATGTTACAGTAAAAAAATAAAAATAGTTTTAAAGTACAAAAAAAAAAAAGTATTAAAAGTTCAAATCACCCCCCTTTCCCCATTTTACAAATAAAATCATTAAAATAATAAAAAAAAGTTACACATATTTGGTATCGCCACGTCCGAAAAAAATCCGATCTATAAAAATATAACATCATTTATCCCGTACGCTGAACACCGTAGAAGAAAAAAAATTCAAAACGGCAAAATTGCGTTTTTTGGTCATTTTACGTCACTCAAAAAATGGAATAAAAATGATCAAAAAAGTCGCATGCATTCCAAACTGCTAGCAATAAAAAGTACACTTCAGCCCGTAAAAAATGCCCCCTCATTGACGTCCGTAGGTGTAAGTACAAAAAAGTTATTGGTCGCACAAAATGGCGCCGTGGCGCAAATTTCAAAAATAGAAAATGTTTGGAATTTTTTTAAGGTACCAAAACATAACGGAAACCCTACATGTTTGGTATTGCCGGATGCTTATCAACCTGTAGAATAACACATTATATTTACCGAAGATTGAACGCCGTAAAAGAAAAACCCCCGCAAACATGGCGAAAATACATTTTTTTCACAATTTGTCCCACTTGGAATTTTTTTGCGGTTTCCAAGTATATTCTATAGTATAGTGAATAACACCATTAGAAAGTACATCTTGTCCCGCAAAATAAAAGCCCTCATGTGTCTATGTAGGTGGAAAAATAAAAAAGTTATGGCTTTCAGAAGGCGAGGAGGGAAAAACGAACGTGTCACCCAAAAAAAACGCCTGGTCCTTAAGGGGTTAATGTACAAGCAACACTTACAGCTGATAGCAGCTCCATACATGGTTTAATACAATATGCCTTTTCCTGTACAAAGTTGAGGATTGCCTTGGTGACCGAACACCTAGGAAAGTCCTATAGAACCTGAGAAGGTTAGGAATGTTTTAAATATTCTCGACTGTCCTAAAATAAGAGAAAAAAAATAAGGAAAAAAAAAAAACAGCTGCCAATTTAGCTGTGGTGTTCCCAACTAATGACGTCATGTACGACTCGTGGTTGTGAGCCAATCACTGTCTCATGTCATTGTACCTGCATGTACGCCATGTGACCACTGAGGTAACTGGCTACAACTTCACCTGTGCTCTGGATGCAACATCATTTGTGAGAGACAGCGGGAAACGGCAGCGATGCTGAGACAGCAGCTCTGGAACAGACAAGTATCCTTTTTATTTCAGGGCTGTGGGGGACAGTAGAGGAATTTTTATTATTCATAAAAGAATTGATTTTTCCAACAAAGTTTTTTCTGATCATCATCTTATTTCAAGCATGAAAAAATAGGATGATAACCTTTGTATAAACCATCACATGGAGGAAACACTGATCAAAAATCTTACTGATGTATTGCTAAAGTAAAAGCTATACATTTTGGCCATAAATAGAATGTAATGCTCTTGCAGATGGAAAGGTGAAAATGTTGCAACTACAGAAGTAGCAGACATTGTGGGAATGACGGAGTTCATTGAAGAAGCCAATGTGTATGGAGTTCCAGTGCCTCGTAAGTAAAGAATTAATATTTGATTTACTTATATTTTTAATTACAGTTTCCAATTACCCATAGTAGGCACTTATGTCCAGCCACCATCTTGAACAGCTCCGGGGGTAATTTGACTTTGGAATCGCCGCCTTAGTAAGTGGAATGGCAGAAATATGTTCTTCTGACAACAAGGCTTCTTTTCAAATGGACCTCAGCCAGCTTTATTCGTCAAGCAGGTTACAATACAGAAAACAGCAAACAAAGTATAACCAAAATCTTCGCCCATCTGGCCACCAACTTAACACTTTAAGAATCTCTCTCTATTAATGGTCTGGGCCTACTGCACAGCACCACAGAACACTGTATTCTCACCCAGTACAGTTCAGGCTTCTCTGAAGCCCGGGGGTCCCTTCCATGTCAAGTGAACCAATGATTTTGACCTCTATAATTTTAATTCTTTTGAGATTTCGTTATTCGGTAGTAATGTGTCAGAGAATACAAAATGTGAAGGATAAAAAATTCTAGATTTTTTTACATTTTTAATTGATTTTCAAAGTTGGGAAAGTTCGAATTTCGGTTTGCCTGCCTTTACATTTCTCCTCATAACTCAGGCTAGAAAAAAGATAGAGAAACAAAATAAACACCATTCTACTCAGAACTGTACAGGCTTTCACCATGCGAATGCAAACGCAAAATTTTAAAACACATTTCCGAAAAAAACGTTTAATTTAAAAATTTCCAAAAATGCACATGTGCCTGCTACGTTCCTTGCCACATCTGTACCAAAATTAAAGGGTTGGGATCGTGATGGGATCATATTTAAAAAATAACTATTTCGGTGTCATTTCGAAAATCTTGAATTCAGATCTGTTCAGCTTGTGGTCTAAAAGTGTGGGGTCTGTATTTACCAAGTAATCCATGATTTTTAGATATTACTGTATTATTTTATGTTACAGCTTAGAAGCAAGAGAGGACAGAGGAGAAAGCTTGGTTGAGGCTCAACCTGAGAATGAACAGAGGTAGACAGTGAATGCAGAGCAGATGACAGGCCAGCAGCTCTGTCAATCATGTGCAGTATCTGCCCACCGCAGAGTCAGGAAGTAAGGGTATCTTCACATGGTGTCTTGTGTCCGTGTGAACATATGCTTTTTTAATGCGTGTCTGGCTCCGTCTGAACGGACCCAGACACGCATCTAACAATTAGCAGTGTGTTTAACACTACCGGCAATGGGAAACACGCAGCAGCGTTCACAGCGTATCTGCATCGCGCCTGTCGGGTCCATCTTTCGGATGCACTGCAAGAAATGACATGTCAATTCTTGGAGCGCATCCGAAAGACGGACCCGACCGACACAATGCAAACACGCAGCGGCGATCACTCATGTATGTGAATGACGCTGCGTGTCTCGCATTGCCGGCAGTGTTAAGCACACTGCTCATTAACTAATGAAGTAAAAAATTCAAAACTTTTATATTTTATTTTTAATTAACTAAAATTGTACTTCATAAAAATAAAAAAAATCTAAAGACGTCAGGTAAATAAAAATTTCATATTTGATACTTGATATGGAATGACCCCTGGGGGGTCAGAGGCACCTTCTTGGTTCAGGTGTTTCTGCCAACTTCAGGTAGCCAACCACACAACCCTGGTATCCTGATGGAACAGACTTTTAATAGGCCTGTAAGACCTGGCTTGGAACATAGGAATACAAAAATATAAAATTGATCAGCACATCCAAAACAATTTTAAAGAAAATTGCATACAATGCAAACAGCAGCATATCAGCAGCACTCTTCAATTGCTAAGAGACAGGCGAAGGGAATTTATGAACTACTTTAAAATGCATTTCTGCTACTTTTTAAATACATATAAATTTGAGGCTCTGAGTGCACAGTTTTGATCAAAACTGTGCGTGCCCATTCACTGCAACAAGGTGATCCCAGTTCAGATGGGAACCGACACTAACATCTCACCTCGATTGGTACCCTCTCAGGTCCTCTTCATACTTTCAGGGAATGAAGATCCCAGCTACACTCTGCTCGGACTAAAGACAGTCTATATGTAAATACCCGTACTCATTATATTATAAAAATATCAGCTTTATTTATCCAAAAGGAGAAGCCAAATTCATTCCATCATAAACGTTTTCGGTCACATACAAGACCTTCCTCAGATATTTGGCTCTAAATCAGAAGATACAGAATATAAGTCACATAAATCACATCAATTCTAGACTCACAAAAATAGTGCAGAACAAACAAATACGAAAATAATACAAAAAAATACAAAAAAAGGAGACAAAAAATATAAAAAATAATTCCTCGTGTGTCCATTGATGTATCTTATTCATTAGCGGATGGTATGTGCTAATGAACGCGATTCTCTCACAATCTCTCCTATGTGGGGTATCCAGAGTATTAATCTGTCTCAACAGATGTCAGGGTAATGTCTTTTCCGGAACCTTTCCCTCATCTCATCGACTCTAACATTCCTCTTTGATGAATCCGATACTATGCGATGAACGCGCATAATCTGCGATTAGGCAGCGATTTCCTCATATTGACAGGGTGGCAGCTTCTATAGTCTAATAGACTGTTTCTGTTGGTCGGTTTAGAGTAGATGTCGGTGGACAAAAGACCAGATTCATCTTTGATCACCATGGTATCCAAAAAATGGAGTCGTTGGTTGTCAAACTCCATGGTGAATCGTAACCCCCCACAGAAGGAGTTAAGCATTTCTAAGAACCTGTGAAGGTCCCGAATGTTGTCCCTCCACACGCAAAAAACATCATCGATATAGCGTTTCCATATCAGTATCTGCTCTCTGAATTCTGTTGTAGTAATTCTGTGCAATGTATGCCATCCTTGAGCAACAGTTCGAGGGGGCATACTGCTGTGCAAGATGTGTGCACACTGCACATTTAGAAGCCCGTATCCTGGATCTAAATGAGCAAGTGGCAACACTGAGATCCATTGCCAACTTGGAACGGTTTTTCTGCTCACTGGCAATCACCGCAGGTGT